>JZLH01S0245159.1:97389-107632 GCA_001188425.1 Eucidaris tribuloides
CAAAATACAAAATTTCGACTTGCAGGAATCATTTCGCCTAAACTGTAAAAACTGTGTTTAGTGAGTAAACGCTTCTCTAAACACATTTTGCAATCACTTTGTAAACATGTCCACACGCTAAACATCGTGTTTTAAATTACCAAACACCAGTGTCCAATTTTTAAACAGTGTTACTACTGTGTTAATAATCTATACATATACATTTTCTAAACGAATCTTTGCTTTTATACTTTCTGAACACTAATGATTAGTTGCTAAGCACGTGTTTGTACAGTGTATTTGCCATTTGCCATAAATTTCCAATAGGAAAGTTAATGCTATGGAATGGTTTCTGACCAATCTTGGACACATCACAAAAAGGGGGACTGGTCTTTTTAAAATCACATTTATAATTGCTACGACGGCGCTCCGTGGATATGCCACATAGGCCTATTTTCATATTTTAACTTCACGGTGAAATAAATGGGTAAAATACCAACAGTGTTTAATGATATTTAAAATCTTAAATGATCTATCACCTAACGTACCTTACATCGTGTATTATCACACGACAAGTGTATTATATCACACAATATGCTGTAAACAGTCCATTATCAATTCCAAATGGTAAAACCGATTACAAAATGAGATCATTATCATTCTCGGGTGCTAAAATTTTCAATGGATTACCAGGTAATATCCAAAATTCTCAATCGCTACAAAGTTCTAAACAGCAAATTTGATCTATACATTTTCTCCTTTGATGTAATATATGCAATTTTGATTTATTCCATATACTCATTTAATTATCTTAACTTATTTTTGTTGTGTTTCTTGAGTGTGTGACGTTTTTTTTTATGTTATTCTTTCTTCTTTTGTTCAGCCAATTTCATTTATACGAGTAGTACTTATTTCGTAATCTTACCTGAATCACATACTGTAGTTTATAATAATCTTCTTTTTTTTTTACAATTTATATGTCAACTATTTATAATTGTGGTTGCATATTTCATTTTACCTTATGCATGTTGTAAATTGTGAATGTTGAATATTATGGTGAAGCAGCTCTCTGGGAGAGCAGGACCAATTGGTCTTGAAGAGACTACACTGTTGAAATAAAACGGAATAAATAATAAGTAAATAAATAAAATCTATTAGAAAACAGGAGACTTGCAGGGCTGAATAGGGTTCGAGGACGAACTCGAGACCTTTAGGGACTACGACTCGGACTCGGATGTTAAGGACTCAAGGTAGACTCGGCTCCGAGTTCATCCCGAGTCCACATAAATCTGCAGTATTTCACTAGTTTTGAAAATGCGGTATACCATCGATTAAGCAGAAGTGTGAATATAGAATTGCTCAGAACAGAATAACTGTAAAAAATAAAGTCAAATCTACATGCCTTACTTTGTATGATCGCGGATCGCCTCAGAAAGTGTTTAGGGTAAATTGTAAATTATGACCTCCCAGTTGGCAGCTACAAGGGCGTAGGCTGGGGGTGCACTGGGTGCACGTGCACCCCCCCCCCCCCCCGCACGAGCCAAAGGAGTTCCGCCCCTGGCAAGCAAAAAGAAATTTTCACCACTTTTCTGCTTTCAACGCCTGATTTTCTCAACTTTAGTTCCACCTCCCTAAGATGTGCACCTCCCCACACCAAGTTAGTTCCACCTCCGCAAGATGTGCACCTCCCCATGCCAGAACCAGCCTACGCCCCTGAGCTACCCATTCATAATTTTGTTGCACACACGCATACTAACAGGTAATGCATCAGTTTTTGCTTTGTTTTGTTTTTTTGCTGTTGTGACAGTCATATTAAAACAAAATGAAATGTTTTATTAATTACTTATAAACATTATGTAACGATTTTTTGTAAATATTCAGCTCACAGAAGTTGAAAGTATTCAGGCGTTTCCATCATGAAATTTTGGGAAAATGCACATTGTACTTTTTCTGTCTTCAAAAATTAGAATTTTACGATCATGACGTCATATCTCGTCATCTGCGGAAAGCCATATCAATCATTGGAAACTTGATTTATCATAGAATCAAGTGAAAATGGTCGTGTGTTGTATTCTGTAAAATTTGCGGGTCCCCTAAAGCACTTATTAGTTTTATGCTTTCTATGTCAACAGAGATGTCACCCGCAGTACTACAAAGTGACTACATATATGTTCTCGAGACTGAAACTGTAAAAATGTCAAAGTCTTGAATACAAAATCAGCCCATAACTGAAAAGCTGAAAAGATCTATTGTAAACTTGTCACACTGTGAAAATTAAATAATGTTATGTTAAATACTATGCTATCTAACTTAGTGGCATTTTATGACATTTTAATGAAGGATTGATTCATTTTCACTGCGTGACAGCCCTACAATAAAAATTTTCAGCTTTTCAGCCACAGGATAATTTTGTACTCAACTCTGTAACAATTTTACATTTTCAGTCCCCAGAGCATAATACAGTAGTCGCTTTGTGTATATTATGGACCTATCACACTGTGAGTGAAACAATGTGATGTTAAATATCATTATCATCTTATCGGAAATAAGTGACATTTATGACAGTGTGAAAATTGGGACTGAGCGGGCATTTGAATCCAGGGACATCGATCCTAGTGGGTGGGTGGGGAGGGGGGGGGTAGTCGCCACGCCAATGAAAATAATTTTGAAAACTCGAAATATTCCTAAAACGTAATGCTAAATATGTTTAAAAGCAGTGCAAAGCACTACAAAACCATTAACGTTAACATAAAAACTATAATTAAACATACGAAATTTTCACATTTTCGGCGCGCTCGGGGCACCAAATGTTAAGTTGCAATTTTGCACCGACATTTTTTAATTTTTCCAACTTTTTGCACCCCCCCCCCCCATCCGAAAAAAATTGATCAACGCCCTTGTTTGGCTTCACTTGTCTCTCTCTCGATCAGTCGGCCTACGAAGTAAGGGTCTGGAAATGTGCTTTTCAAGTTTGAAGCTTCATTTTCATTGGTGTTTAACCTATTCCAACCGAATGGTCAGTTTTTTGTTTTTGTTTTGTTTTTGTTGATAAAAAACCGTTATCCAGACGACAACAAATTTATGCCAGAAAGTCGGAAGTCCACCATTTTGCATCTTAGCCATCTTAGATAGGTAAAAATGTATACAAGGTGGTTCACGAACCACGAGTCTCGCCTGATTTCGCGATCAATAAAACATGCAATATGACCTTTTGACCCCTAGATGACATTTGACCTCTCCATCCTCATCAACAGAACATGAGGTATTTTCCCACTGATTGTCTGTTCCGAGTTTGAACAAAATTGATGTAGAAATACATTTGAACTTTTGACCCCTAGATGGCCTTTGACCTCATCATCCTCATCAACACACATGTGGTATCACCCAAGGATCATTTGTACTAAGTGTGAATACAATTGATGTAGAAATAATGAAATGAGAGCAAATTAAACATGGCCTCATGTCATTTGACCTTTTGACCCCTAGGCGACCATTGACCTCGTCATCCTCATCAACACACATGTGGTATTACCTAAAGATCATTTGTACCAAGTGTGAACACAATTGATGCACAAATAAAGAAATGAGAGCAAGTTAAATATAATCTCATATCATTTGACATTTTGACCCCTAGATGACTTTTGACCTCATCATCCTCATCAACACACATGTGGTATTACCCAAGGATCATTTTGTACCAAGTGTGAACACAATTGATGCAGAACTAAAGAAATTACAGCACATTACGCATGGCCTCATATCACTTGACCTTTTGACCCCTAGATGACCTTTGACCTCACCATCCTCATCAACACATGTGGTATTACCCAAGGATCATTTGTACCAAGTGTGAACAAAATTGATGCACAAATAAAGAAATGAGAGCAAGTTAAATATAATCTCATATCATTTGACATTTTGACCCCTAGATGACTTTCGACCTCATCATCCTCATCAACACACATGTGGTATTACCCAAGGATCATTTTGTACCAAGTGTGAACACAATTGATGCAGAACTAAAGAAATTACAGCACATTACGCATGGCCTCATATCACTTGACCTTTTGACCCCTAGATGACCTTTGACCTCACCATCCTCATCAACACATGTGGTATTACCCAAGGAGCATTTGTACCAAGTGTGAACAAAAGAAACATGATGCACATGGCCTCATATCATTTGACCTTTGACCCCTAGATGACCTTTGACCTCGTCATCCTCAGCAACACACGCGTGGTATTACCCAAGGATCATTTGTGCCAAGTGTGTACACAATTGATGCAGAAATAAAGAAATGAGAGCAAGTTGAACAAAAACTTTAACATTTTCGTAACAGACCAACAGACCAACAGACTAACAGGAAAAGTGATTACTAGGTCTCTGTCGAACTTCGTTCAGGCGAGACAAAAGGAGAAGGGAGACACACCCCTCCCCAACGACGACTGATGTGCGCAGGCGTCGATCCTGGGGGCGGTAAAATTATGGATGACTTTTTTATGCTTGTTGATTTGTCGCCCATCGGTATACACGAAGTCGGGTACCCCCCCCCCCCCTCCCCCTGAAAGAGTTCTAGCGACGCTCCTATCCATACAAACAGATGAGACTCTTGTACAGACACACGGCTGATAAAACCGGTAGCTCTATAGTCAGTCAGATCTCTGAACTTTGGCTCATTTCATGTCAGCCATAAACAATGGGTCAATATCATTTGTATGTAGATTATACCCTACCGTTCAGGAAATTAAAACAAATCGTAAATGATTATATTGTTTTATTGAGTTTCCTTCCTACATCTCGCTCCATCATTAATGATCTAGGGTGACAGACTATTTCATTTGTTTAAGCCAGGGCCCCTTTCAGCGAGGGTGGATGAAGAGCCGTTCAGCTTGATTTTACAGCAACCATATACATGAAAAAGTATTTTTTGAGAAAACGAGAAGGAATGACGAAGTAATATGAGTTCTTCCAAAAAGTACCGCAAACACATATCCCCCCCCCTTCTTTGATTTCTTCTATTTCTGTCGTCTTTTGTTTTCCTTTGTTGTTGCTCGTTCAAGTGGCACCCTGAACACGTGCTAAACACTGACAAAACTGTTTTCTTGCGCCCCCCCCCCCCCCATGTTACATATTCGTGCAGTACTCGAGTAGTTTAGGTCTTTGGGGCCCTGCCCCTGCAGGTCCTTAGACGCTCAGATGTAGGGTCTACCATTTCAGGAACCTTAAATCCGTGCACGTCCCCTAAAAATCATTCCTGCCAATTTTCGTCAAAATCCCATCTTTTGTTTTAAAGAAGAAGTTAGGAATGTGAAATCATCCCTATAGCCCCCCCCCCCCCACCTCTGTCATCTCTCTCAGGATCATTCCTACCAAGTTTGGTCTGAATCCAATCTTGTGTTCTAAAGATGAAGATGGAAATGAAAACGTTGTGCATGAGGAACGATCCGGACAAGAATGATCAAATGAAGAAAAAAAAAGCAAGGATATCTACATAACCTAAATGATAAGCATAAAATCCCACCTCCCCTAAAAGAAATGCAGATAAAGTGTTAATATTATATCGGTCAGAAAAAAAAAATCTTGAAAAGCGCAACTTTTACATAAAATATAAAAGACACCTAGATTTATACCCCCCCCCCCCCCCGGCTATAGGGCCAATCCCCGGGGCCTTCGATAAGTCACGCATTTGGGATTCCGTTGGTGAGACTCATTATGCCGAAACTTTTCACCAAAATAATGCTAATGTCAGAGCTTTTGGGGACTTTGTCTATAGGCTTGGGTTACCTGCGCATGAATTGATCAGATAATTTCAAAGTTCGATACCAACCATAAAGAGGAGGCCAAAGTTGATTGAATAATACTAATTTAGGGGCAAAAAATACTAAATCTATGAATTTATTTCTTGGAGTCACATAAAAAATTTAATGTGTTTGTTATCTACAATAAAATGAATGCAAAAATGGAAGTAAACAGCGAAAATTCAGAGAAAATTATGCAAATTAACATGTAAACGAAGTAATTATTTACATGGTTGTTCCAGTTACCCCAACTGGATCCCCTTTGGGGTAAGTGGGACACGCTTGACTGAATTTGAGTTTTGAACACATTTGTAATTATTTTTTAGGGTTTAAATATCAAATTACGTACTTTGTTAAATTTTCCGAGGTTTAAATATAAAATTACATATTTCAAACTACTATTTGATGACAAGTAATGAATTTCGTACCTAAAATCCCACTTTTTGACTTAGGTTGATGTAAAAAATGGAAAGAAAAATCCTGAATTTTGCATTGCGCGCTATAAAACACATAAAAATGACAATTCTGTATTTTTTTTTATTTGTTGCAAAATGAATGAATGAATGAATGAATGAATGAATGAATGAGTTAATATTATGTTAAAGGCAACTGGTGCTCTATTAAATGGGAACAGCTATGAAAAATAGGTTCCTAGCAAGCAAATAAAACCCTGTTCCACTTACCCCACGGTTGGGAACAAATTGGGGTAAGTGGAACACTGCCAATTAACTTTTTTTTATTTGGTAACGTTATGGTATTAGATCACAACATAGTTTAAAAGGTTCATCATGAATCATAGTTTAAATTAAAGGTAATATTTTCTCTAAATTATATGTACAATATCTTTGCTTTGAGCTCATTTAAGCTTAAGTGTTCCACTTACCCCATTTTACCCTATAATTTTCTCAGTCCTTGTCTCTTTTTCTTTCTTCGTTATATCTCTGTGTACTTTTATAGTGTGTGTGTGTGAATATCGCCCCCCCCCCCCCCCCGCCCCGGGGCCCGGCCCAGCATCATGGAAATTTAGTGTTTGCTGTTGTCTCTCTCAGACCACCGTAGAAATGGTTGTTAATGACGCTTCGAAAATCAAAACAATTGTAGGTAAGTTATGCCCTAAATTTTTGATTATGACAACAATAACATGACATAGATTGAACTGTTTGACTAATTCTTAATCTCATAGTGTAGGAAATCGCAGTTATTCAAATGGTTTTTGCTTACACGAACTGCATTGTCACGATACTTGCCTTGTCGAACAACTTTTCCAGTCCCATACGTTGCATTTTATGTTGGATCACCGTCGTCTGATATTTCGAGTACGTGCAGTCGACGGTCCAGCTGGCTAAGCTCATTCTGGATCTGGATGCATACGCTGCTGGACCGGCCGGTATAGTGCAGCGGGATCTGACGTTGGATGTAATCCACCCATTTTGTCAGCATTCTGAAGTTTAACTAATCGTGATGTGTGGAGACATGCCGCAAAATATTAGACCAGTCGTGCACAAACGAAACAAAAAAGTGAAAATTGATTAGATCTAAACGTTAGTTTGATAAATTTATATTTGCATTTCTCAAATCAGAATAACAAAACATGTTAAATGCATGGCATGGGTACAACTTAAAAATTATGTATACATGTACATCGACAAAACAATATTTCAACAAAATACAAGTGAATCATTACATAATATTTCAACAAAATACAACATAACAATCACACAATATTTCAATAAAATACAACATGCCAATTATTTACAAGATCGAGGAATGCAGAGTCCAGAGACCACCATCTTGAGCATAAAGCTTGATGGTGACGGTGGCCTAAAAAAAAAAACATGTTGAGGAGTTTGACTTTTGTATTCGCACAGATCACTTGCAGTTGGTCAAAAAATCAATCAATCCATGTTGAGATATTTTGATTAGGGTGTCTGAATGCCTAGCTATCACATTTTTCTTGCTATAGACCTCTATGTGTATACATATGTTCAATGCACAATCCTATTGCTGTGTGCGACAGTTCAATAAATGGTCATTACTTTTTCGTCCAAATCTCACCTTGTTCAAGCAGTCGGGGCGAAGTTTTCCTGGTACAGAACCGTGGCGTTCGATATTCCGGTATCAACTGTAGAACACTTATCCTTGCCTCCAGTCTCCTCTTCCCCAACATAGGCAGCTTTGGATATACGCTGGACGTCGGTCACACCCGGAAAAACAGCAACACAAAACTTCTTCCTCGCCCCATTCATTTCACCTAGTATTTGTGATCAATATGAGTCACATTACATGAAAAATATTCTCGAAACATGGAATCCACCTCTGTACCAACTTTGTTTTTCTCACTATCCATGCAGGATATAACGTCGCCCCACGGGGCCGGTCTCACGATCAAGCTTCACCAGTACGCTCCCACGTGCTATATTCTGTCCTGATGTGCTGTAGATATGGACCGGACCAATACTTCGTTTCCGGACAAGCAATGATCCCACTTCTCCAACCCAAGTCCAAGCGAGCACACCCCGGAGCCATAAAATAGTCTTCTCTCTATAACCAGACGGGGGTCGCTGGCCCGTATGGCATGAACTTTGGCCGAGGCATGTTGCTGGGAGCGAGGTGATATGTCCGAGGCCGAGCCTGTAACCTGATACTTCCGGGACAAAATCATCTTCGCATTGAAATCCTCAATACCGACAAGATTCTTCTATCCACAGTCCAAGCCAGGCGCCGAGGTTGACCGTAATTACCAATAACACCCTTCCTTACACGCTTACTAACTCATTTAACAGTTATCAATCTTTATCGTCAATAGATGAGCACTGCATGCGGATCAATTAAAATAAAATGACCTCCAAGGAATACCATCAACTGCCAATTACATTAATTTTGCGTCTCATTCACATGCACTGTTTTTATTTTGCTCCTGCGTTTAATGTCGTATATTTATTTACGCTCTGTCTCTGTTTATTCTTCATATCAAATTCTCATCCCTTCAGTTATATAGAGTATTGACAATGTTTATTTAGTTTATACACACAATTTTTTTTATTTAAACTGCCCAGACCGTCTTACTAACACACTGATTCTAACCACTCTACATAACAATAATGTTCATACAGTATTTTAAGAAACTTTGATCACTTATACTCTTACGACACCTTGTTTGATCAAGTCTCACAATTGAAATATCTGTCTGAACACATTGAATAGCGATTGATCATGATGTTGATCATTGAATTATGTAAAATTACTAAGTTTGCCCCACGTTTATTTACCAATTTGTGATCTCTTAGCAATGGCCGTGCGTAGTGAACTGTATGGTCCGCGGCTGTTTATGACGACGGACTCCGGAAGCCCAGTAACTTTTGTCGACCCGAGTTACTGACTGTCACGGCTTTCGCTAAACTACCAATTATGTTATAATGTCACACCCACACGGGAAGGCCTTACGACCTAGCAGGCATCAGTGCTTTCGTGCAGACACTGCTAAAACCCACCGGTCTCAGAAGTACCCCTTGCCGTTCATCCTGTGTCTTTCGTATTAGCATGTATTAGCCAATGAAGCTGGCCAGTGTGAACAGGTACCGTGTGTGCTACATTTCTGTCCTGATCCCAAGGAAACATGCAAGAAAAAGACCCTAAATTTATCTGGACATATCTTTTGATAGGAACATTGGTTAGTTCCCAAATTTGAAACATGCCTTCCTCAGCTACATGTTTACTAGAAAATGCAAACAAAATCAATCTGAAGGTACAAAAATTGTGAAAATTGAAAATCTTTCAGACACCCTATTTTGATGATCACTTTGATCAGATGATGAATATCTTTTTATACAATAAGATAGACTAGATCTAATTCCAAATTGTCAATAGCTCTATCGTTAGGGTGGCACACTCCAGTTGTAGCTCACGTTTGTGAGTTGTGGTTGTGTCACATTGCATTCACCACTGTTTGGGCAAGACGTGAACTTTACAAAATGAGATAAATGATAAAAAGGTTATTATTACCTTTGAATGCAAAACATCCTATTTAATTTATTTTCTGCAAAGGCCAAAGATGATTTAATACTGATATATTTGCAATTTTGCGTTCAGTTAAAGGCAAGGTTTACCCTGACATCAATTTGGTTTTAATAAAAGCTGAACAATGAGAGAAACATATTAATGAAAGTTCTGCAAATATCCACCAAAGAATGACAGAGTTATGGAATTTTAAACTTTTAAATTTGTGACGTCACATGCGAGCAGCTCCCCATATGTCTTGTGATATACACGTAAATTCCATAAAAGTTCCATTTTCTCAGAAATTTGAAAATGATTTTACCTGTGCGTTCAATATATTATCAGAAACATTATTTTCACACATGCATCTATGAAAAAAAGCCATTCAATTAACAACTTAGCCACAGTTGCCATTTTTTAACAATATGCATTTTCGGGCCATTCCCACCCACCCCCCCCCCCAACTCTC
>JZLH01S0245161.1:0-11577 GCA_001188425.1 Eucidaris tribuloides
TAAAGTGCAAATCGGAAAAAAATCAAAGTTCAGCGTATGACAGCGTTTTACCCCTAATTTGATACGTCAGGCATACATTGGCTAAATCGTCAAGGTGTGACTGTGCCTTTACTGGGGGAGAAAGTCTGACATCTATCCAGTGGATTAGAATGAGACAAATACAGGTCAGTTTGGGGGCAAGGTTTAATGGTGAGTCTTGTCAGTTTAGAGGGGAAGGAATATAAGTGTTTTCCCCCCCTTGACACTAATACTGAAGGCAGTCTGACAAGTACATGCTGACAGGATTGTAACTCTTCATTTGTCAGCAATAATGAGATGCTGCGCCTGCTTACACGTACAGTAAAGAAAAGAACATTTATTTGTAGGATTAGAAATGATTATACATGTAACAATTGCTCAGTAAGAAATTGTATTGATCTTGAAGGTGCAATAATGAGTGATCATGTCTCCCTTTGTTAAAGTGGCACAATTGTGATTTTACCCTTTTTGTCGTTAACGAGCATACATGTATCTGGAGATGAAAACAAGCAAATTAAACAGAACAAACAGCATCTAAAAGCTAAAACTATGCCCTTGATGTTGATTATAAAAATCGTGTCACAACCGTGTAATTCCCAAAGAGGGCGGTTTTCACTTACACAATTTTTTTAATAGACACACTGTAGCAGTGATATGGTTTCGGAGGGAATGGGTGAAAAACGTGGATGGACAGGATGGAAATCATCTCTATAGGCCTATGCAATGCTTTGCTATCTGATGCTGTTATTTGGTGTGAAACTGATGAATAATAGAATGATTAGTTCCAACTTTTTGCTGAGCTAGTACAGAATTTTGTTTATTTATATCACAGTTTGTCTCGAGTTATTTTATATTTGCTGTTGCTGTTACACTGACTTTCAATGAACAGACTTGTTGCATTTCGAACCTCTCTCCTGACCCCAGCACTGAGGGCAGCGTTTACCGAGTAAACGATGTCTGGTGCGGGGGAGAATAAATTGTCACGGCCAGAAATACTGACTGTTGTCATGTAATATGCATCGTGTGGGAATTGAGAACATTGGCGAGAGGACTGTGTGCCCTGGGATCCATTGTCACTCACAAAACCAAAATAGACACACTGGCCTCAAAGTGTTAATTAAGGTAGATAACAACGAGATGCATTTTAAAAACAGTATTTGAAGCATTGTTGAAACATGCTCAAAGACTGTGCCATTGGTTGTGCATGCAATCAGTCTCTCATTAAAACTCCCCCCCCCCAACAAAAACGGTTGAAAAATTGCAGCTCTCCTAGGTTCCTTTGTTATGTTATGCTCAGTTTACTTTCCAAATTAAATTTGGAATGGGGGTTCATTATGAGTATGCTTCAAATCATAGCAGTAAGCCTATTACTATTATGATTATGATAATTATGATGATGATGATTATTATTATTATTATTATTATTATTATTATTATTGATGTATTGGGTACACGGGTGGTGCTATTTTCGGATTTCTGAGAGGACGGCACTTTTGTGGAGTTTGTATCGCGTGGCATGGTTTGGGGGGGGGGGGCTGCTTGCATGTGGCGTGGGGCTTTGAGATTTCGTAGCTCTGTTGTTCTTGGATGGATTTCCACTGGGCTTTCTATAGTATGTTTATCTCATTGTTTTGCTTTTATTGAAGCTAGCTTGGTGTCGGGGTGAACCTTGCCTTTCTTTCTTTGCTTATGTAGTGTATTAGTTGTTGTTATTATTATTATTATTATTATTATTATTATTATTATTATTATTATTATTGTTATTATTATTATTATTGCTTTGCCATCGTCCCTTGATAAACACAGTACTGAATTTTTTTAAATTTTTTTTTAAAATAAGCAAGTTTTATTCAATAGTTCTCAAAGCAAGAAAATCAAATAGTACAGACAATGATGTAATGGATTTAAGCCATTACATACTGCAAAGAAACTGGGGTGCGAAATCTGGCATCCGCGAAGCCGCCCAACATAGATACATGTACCAAATGCGGTGCCGAGCCCGAACACTCCGAATATCATTTTAACACAAACAATTCCTTGAAACAACAGTATTACCTTTGACATCGAGAGTGCCAAACCCAACACCACACCCGGAGCCCATGCAGGGCGACACCAAAGGTGCCAAAACAAACACCTCCAGTCATGCAGTGTATGCATTAATGAACTACATATCTGAAATTCAATCCTGCTGCTTCTCTATTTTGCATTTTCATAATTCATAATTATCTTCTCTGAAATGTATCATTACATTCAGACCAAACTTGGCATGAATGATCCTTGTATGAAGGGGATTTAAGGTTCAAATAGTGCACCATGGGGTAAAACTATAGGTAATTTTCAAACAACTTCTCTAGATCCAGAAGAAGTTTAGCCAAGAGATATTAGCCATGTTCAGAAGTGAGTTCCTAGTCGGAGTAAAATTTTATTACGCAGCAATTAAAATTCCAAAGATATTTATCTTACCACGACCCTGTGTCCACAGACGGATCACGAGAGAAACTCCGACCAGTTTACCACGGCCTTCGCGGGGATCATCGCGGGGGGTCAGAGTAACTTCTGAAAGTGCTTACGATTAACCGCGCGATAGAGTACACAAGCCTTTTAATACCCCTTTCACGCTGGCGAGATTTTCCCCGGGTGCACCCGGGTACACCCGGGGAACACCCGGGGAATCTCTCAGCATGAAAGGACACTCGGTTGAACTCCCGGGGAACCTCCGATTAAATTTTCGAAAAATTTTACCCTAGAACCGTCCAGGGTAAACACGGATGAACCTCCGGGTGTTCCCCAGGTGTTCACCGGGGAAAGTCTAGCGTGAAAGGGTGTCTCGTTGAATCACCGGGTGAAATGTAGATTAAAGATCAAAGTTCATGTGTAGGTCGGCCGTGCGCTGTACAGCTGCGTACGCGTACGTGCACACAACACGTGAAGTTCACAACAGCGCGTACGAAATTCAACGGAATGGCATACTCCAGTGTGAAAGGAATCTTCCCCGGTGATTACCCGTTGGTTTCAACTGTGAATTCACCGGTGGTTCCCCGGGGGAAGCAGCGTGAAAGGGGTATAAGATTTATATCTACGGAAAATTAAACATGAATCGGTCATAAGGTCACAGATACTCTGAGTGCAGTCCGCACGGGCAATTTAGTCGTGATAGCGCGATACTCCTGGAAAAAACCAGGAGTATCTTGGTCGGAGGAAGGTCGGAGGAACTTGCCACAACCTCTGTCCAGACGGGCACTACTCCGACATTTCCTCCGACTGGGCTTCCTCCGACCCTTCCTCCGACCCTTCCTCCGACCCTTCCTCCGACCCTACTCCGACCAAAACGGCCTGCGTCTGAACACGGCTATTATACCCCAAAAAGATGTTCCTGATGACAATGCCTAGGGTAACTCCCATTTGCCCTCTAAGAGGAATGACAGGTTGGGAAGGGGGAGGGGAGAGACTGGTTATAATTAACATTGTCATCTTCTTTAAAAAATTAAAAAATCGTGCGTCCATACGTCCATGCGTCCGTGCGTCCGCACTGTCTTGTGAACAAGATTATTCAAGTACCGCTGAAGGGATTTTAATGACACCGGGACCAAGGATGGACCACTAGGCAAGGATGAATTCATTAAATTTTGGAACAAATCTGTCAAGGGTCAAAGGTCAATAAACTTTATCTCAAAATGCCCTTTTCTGGCTCTAACTTCAGTTAGGAGTGCTCACTGTTGATATAATTTGGTAGTTAGGTGCAAAAATAAAAGACAAATTTTTTGGTAGCGTCACAGGGGTAAAAGGTTAAGGTCAAGGGTCAAAGGTCAATAAACTTTGTCGCAAAATGTCATTTTCTGCCTATAACTTAAGTTATGAGTGCTCACTGTTGATATAATTTGGTAGTTAGGTGCAAAAATAAAAGACAAATAGTTTGGTAGAGTCACAGGGGTCAAAGGTCAATGAACCTTGTCCCAAAATGTCATTTTCTGCCTATAACTTCAGTTATTGGTGCTCCCTGTTGATATAAGTTGGTAGTTAGGCGCAAAAATAAAGAAAAATGTATTGGTAGTGTCATAGGGGTCAAAGGTTAAGGTCAAGGGTCAAAGGTCAATGAACTTTGTCCCCAAATGCCCATTTTCTGCCTATAACTTCAGTTATTAGTACTCACTATTAACATAATTTGGTGTTAAGGTGCAAAAATAAAAGACAAATATTTTGGTTGGCTCACAGGGTTCAAAGGTCAAGGTCAAGAGTCAAAGGTCAATGAACTTTTCCCAAAATGCCATTTTCTGGCTATAACTTCAGTTACATGAACATACATATAGGAGCACACTGTTGATATTATTTATAATTATAATTTATAACATCTTGACAGGTACTTGGTACATGTACATGTAGCTTGAAAGTCGATATTGATCATACATGTACTATGAGCCAGTTTCATGTGCTACATAGTAGGCGGAGGCATACCCATTGACTGCATACAGTGGAACTTCTCTAGTTTTTTGTTGTTGTTGTAATTTTGCCCCCTTCCCAATCCGAAAAAGGGATTAATGTCCCTGCATGTACCAATGTAGCCAGAGTGTATTTTCAGGCTGGAAGGATTTGTATGGAATTTGTTTATTTAAAGGTATTGGCTAACATTTACCATAGTTCTGACTCTTCTGAGTTACATGAGTTACATCTGAGTTACATGATTCCTCATGCTACCATTGTCTTAAATAAGGTCTAAAAATGATGCCCTGAAAAAATCCCGGGGGGGCCAGTCAAACATAATGCTGTACACATGCGCGACCAAATCATTTCCAGACACCCCCTAAACAAGTTTTTCTCTGTGTGCAAAATAACCCCCTAAACGAGTTTTTCGCGTGCTTCATTTACACATTTTAGTCTCCAAACATACCCTAAATACGTTTGACTATAGTCTTTCAAAAAAAAGCTTCGGGGAAAAATACCCTAAATGCGTTTGAACAGTCTTTCAAAACCACCCTTTTTGTTGAAAATCTGTGTTTTTGATACCCTTAACGCGTGCACGCGCGGGCCGCATCTAAAACTGAAAAAACACCCCTTTAAACACGTTTTTTTGGTCACGCATGTGTACAACATTATGTTTGACTGGCCCCCCCCCCCCGGGAAAAAATTGTATTTCAAAATGATTATTTAGTGCTTTAAAAAAGTGAAAATCGTATTGATCGGATTCACCTGCCCATTTCCTCCCATAGACTTACTGTGTGTACACCTACGCTATTTAAACTTGCCCCGAGTTTTAATTGTTTATTCATGCATAACTAGCCATTGGCAGTGTAACTTTCGGAACTTTTGTATTCTAGGGTGTTTATTTGTCCATTTGAACACTACCATGTAGTTCAGATATCAAAATTTGACAATTTTTTAAATTGAAGCTCCACAATGTTAGCCTATCACTTTAAGGAGAAACAAGACTGAGGATATAATCAGTACATCAGCACTGAATTGAAGTAAAAGATTCAACAGAAATGAAATCCACACAAGCACTAATTTGCCTGTCACAGAAAATGCTGATAACTGTTAGTTGTAGAAAACATTCTGATAGAAACTTTGAACAGTGTACTTGCCTGTGGAGTAGTTTTTATATCTCAAACTGAGGAGTGCTTCCAATCGTATGGTTTCCCTTTAATGTCATTGATGTAATAATATCCTCAAGTTTGACGCAAACTTGGAGCCCAAAATAAACTTGTGTTTCTAACCCATATTAATTGCCTCACCAGCTTGGGCTTGGATCTCCTGTATTTTCAAACAAATCCTTCTATTTCCTGGCCCATCATCTGGTGATCAAAGTAGTAGATGTAGAGGATCTTTTTTTAGGGTGGGAAATTGGTGGCATTGAAAGGCCATGGATGAAAACACTTCCCTTTACTGGAGAGATAAACATATAGGGGAAGTACTACTACTTCTGTTGACAGAACAATAATGAACCTCTTCTATGCTTCAGTAATAGAAAGTGTCATGACACATGATTCTGTTGTGTGGTACAACAACGCACGACAGAAAGACACTAAAAACCTCCACCGTATCACAAACCAAGCAGGGAAGATTATAGCAAAGAACATAGATCTGAGCAGCATATGCGAGGATAAAGTAATCTCAAAAGCTACCAAATTGGCTGAGGACCCAAACCATCCACTCAACCCAATGTACATAAAGATGAGAAGTGGTAAACGCTGGCAATCCATTAAAACCAGAACAACACGCTACCTAAATTCCTTCATCCCTCACTCAGTCCGTCTGTTGAATAAAATCTAAAATAAATGCCTGAATCCTCATTCTCTGTTGGATATATAATATAATATGTATGATTTCTCACTTCCTCAATTATGATCAATACCGTATATAAAAAAAAATGAAATTACATAATTTTCCCCTGATATGCATTATATAATTCCAGCCAAAATGAAAACAATACCACATGGTAAATAAAAACTCGTAGAGCATTTATTTCAATAATTGTTATAATAATCAATGTCATGTTATACTCCATTGCGTCGTGTTAAGTCATGTTGTGTAATTATTATCAAATGTGTTATTGTATATCATATATATTGTATTTTACGTCATGCATGTAAACGAAATGAATTTCCTTATGGACAATAAAAATATGAATATGAATATGAATATGAAGGGAACATTGTAGGACAGGTCACTCGTGCTGTACACACAGGGCTCCACACTATCCTTTTGCCTGATAGGGCAAGCAAAGATTCTTGGTCTCATTCATTCAGTCGCCCAAACAAATTTGTTTACTTGCCCATGTGAAGAAAATGCTCTCTTTGCACGCCTATTTTTTAGCTCACCTGAGCCAAAGGCTCAAGTAAGCTATTGCGATCGCTTTTTGTCCGTCGTCCGTCGTGCGTCGTGCGGTGTGCGTCGTGCGTCGTGCGTAAACTTTTACACATTTTCAGCTTCTTCTTCCAAATGCATGATTAGATTTGGCCCAAACTTGGCAGGAATGATCCTTAGGGGGTGGGGATTCAAGGGTCCTCAACTGGTCCACCTGGCCCCGCGGGGGGCCCAGGGGCAGGGCCCTAAAGGGCCAAAAGTAGGTAGTTTTCGAACATCTTCTTCTCTAGATCCAGAAATAGTTTAGTTAAGCACCACTTATGGTACCGGGTTCTATATGACCATGTGCGTGATAATAATGTTTCCTCATGACAATGCCATCGGCTGGTCCCGGGTTTGGCCCCCTCAAGGGGGCAAAAAGTTTGGGGTAGGGCCCTTGGAATATATTCACATTCACGTCAGTGGATTTTTGACAAAACTTCGTGGATGATCCTCAGGGAGGAAAGGAGGGTTCTGGAATGTCACAGCAGGCCCCTCTGGGGCACCAATGGGCAGGGGCCCATAAGGCCCAAACTAGGTAAGCTTGGGAGCGAGCGGAGAGCGCGAGATACCAAACGTGGGTGGTAGAGCGTACAGTGGACCGTGCGAGAGTAATATTTGTGGGTCAAAGGTCACATATGTAGTCAAAGGTCAAATGAAGAAGTTTCTTCTGTATGCTGGTATTGCCTCTTCTGTCTGATCCAGAAATAGTTAGTTACCCACTTTGTGCTGTAGAAAGCTCATATGTGCTAATTAATGTCCTCATCGACAATGCACGGTGGCCCCGATGCCCCCAAGGGGGGCAAAATTGTGGTAGGGCCCTAATAGGAATAATTCCACATTCACAATCAATGATTTGAGACCAAACTGTGGTGGAATGATCCTCAGGGGAGGGGGGAAAGTGGGTTCCTGAGGAATGTCAATACCAGCCGCCCCCTCCTGGGGCCCAGGGGCAGGGCCCCATAAGCCAAACTAGGTAACTTTCTGAACGCAAACAAGCCCATTTGTAACCGAAACTTGGGGATGAGTAGATGGCGTATACAGGCAGACGGTCAATGTTATTTGGGGGTCAAGGTCAGCATAAGGTAGGTCAAAGGTCAAATGTTGGATAACTAGGTGTGCCTTGTTATTATAAACAACGGAGTGTTAGAATTAAATTTAACTGGCAAAATCACTGTGACAAGTGGAATGCAAAAGTTTTTTTTCAACTTGTTCATTTGGCTGCGTTGGTGCCTAGATATCAGGCTCCAAGGGCCAAAACTATATGTAGAACTGATGTTTTTTCTATGGGTACCATAGAGAGTTTGCGAGACCTCAGGTGAGCATCGTACCCCCCCGGGGCTCTTGTTTAAAGATTGTGTCAGGGATTTGCAAGTCCATTACTTCATTATGTTGAAAAGACGTCAGAGTCATTTGAAAGAGGATGAAGTTTAACTGTCCAGATTTTCACTAAAACTCAATATTTTACCCCAAGTCTCTATGAGAGGTGTTTATCTTCACAGGTATGATTTCAGCTGATTTCATTCATTTAAATGTTTTTTGACGTGCAAATCAAAGACACAATCTTTAACATTGTGTAAATACACTGGTTTATAGAAGAAAATAGAATGTAAGAGCCTTTGGTAAAGTATAAAAGCTAAAAAAAACTTGGTTTTAGTGGAATAATAGTGACCATTTACTGTCCTTTGGAGGGTACATTAGTATACTGTTAATAATATTAATAATATGCTCAGCTGACTGCAGTACTGTACATGAACTGTATGTAGTACATGTATGCACTGCATATTCCCAACAATATTGAAGGTCATCTCCTGTGTTGTGTACTAATTACTATGGACATGCTTGGGTGCACAGACACACACATTTTCTGGACTGCATTGATGTAGTTACAAGTGTGCTCTATACAACAGGGTTGCCAGTTTGACCTTTTTCCGGCCAAAAACACTGAATTTGGCCGTTTTTTAGATTGTTTGGCCGGAAAGAATTCAAAGTGCCGGCCAAACGGCTTTTTGGCCGTTTTTTGGCCTTTTTCACTGACCCATAAAAAATCATTGTAAAACCTGATTTTCCGGGGATTTTCAGTCAAATATGTGCCGCAAGGATCAAAAAGTACATGAAGCGGTGTGCATGTATTTCACGTGAAAAATCTGGCTCCGCGTAAACCCATGGCACTCAAATTTTCGGCTGCAGCAGAAGTTTCAAAGGTGTTATAAATTGATTACAACGTTATTTCTAACCAAATCTAGGCTACGGTGTCCGTAAAATGCATCAATTCCGAATTTGGCCTTTTTTCACTGAATTTGGCCGGTAATTTGGCCCAATTTGGCCGTTTGAGAATCGAAAAACCTGGCAACCCTGCTATACAACTTTTGTACACAGACACATTACACACTCAATAACCACACACACACACACACACACACACACACACACACACACACACACACACACACACACACACACACACACACATACAGATACACACTCACATACTGTACACACAGACACACACACACTTGCACGCACTCACACACAGACAGACACACACACACTTGCACACACTCACACACAGACAGACAGACACACACACACTTGCACACACTCACACACAGACACACTTCATAGACATGCGCACACACAGACAGACAGACTCAGACACACACAGAAACACACACATACATGTACACAGACTTACACACACACACACACACACCCACACACATACACAGATACACTGTACATACTTGCACCCACATACATGCACACACACACACACTGTACACATGCACGCAAGTGCGCACACACTCACTGTACACATGCACGCAAGTGCGCACACACTCACACACACATACTCACCACACACACACATGCATACTACTGTACCTACCCTGCCTGCTTCTACAAACAAGCCAGCTGTAAGCAAGGGTAGATGCATGCTGGCACATTTTATAGTGTAGTGTGTTAAGTGTTGGTGAGATAATATAATATCCATGCAGTAGACTGTGTAGGTCAGTGGGATACATGTAGGAAGTAGGGGCTTCATGGGATTACTATCCAGTGATATAGAAAACATTTGGATGTTTCTGTAGACTACAGCTTGTCAGTAAAATTGCTGTTACGGAAGAAGACTGTGTTTACATGGTTTACGTGTGCCGAGGTGACATGTACTGGTACTACTACTATGAGGTGCGTGCACATCCACATGATCTCATGTACTCTATGTGTATGTGCATTGTGTTAGGAAAGTTCTTTTGAATATTTTGGTGTCTTTAAGTACTGTATCGGGATCTAGTATGTGATGTTTGTACAGTAAGTATACGCAATGCGAATAGCCTTCAATATTCATTCAATTATTTGTAATACTGACTGCATGGCCCAATGCCTGTCACATGACATTTTATATTTTGAGCACCACCTGAGACTCGAGAGTAGTGCACCGACCATTTGTTACGAGGTCATAACAAAGGCGTGCTATATCTCAAAAGTCCCAATTGACGGGTGAAGAAATAGCGCTTACGTGTGAAATCCACGACTGTTTACGCATTCGAAATGTGTTTCTTCTGCGCGTATTAAATTTGCCGCAAGGCTGTGCGCTGAATTTTACACTCAAGGTCATTGACGTACGCTTTGCATTGCATTGATTGTGCGCATGCCAATCACTGGTTGAGGCACGCGAAGCGAAAAAAGTAAAATTATTCAACAAAAACATTTTGTGCTTTAAAATGTCAACTTGAGCTTGACGTTGTATGAAACCGTAGGCGTTTTCACATCAGCCCTAAAATCCAAGCTTGAGATTTTTTTACGATAACCAATATAGGGACAGTGATTTTCCGTTTTACCGGTAAATCAAACGGAAAATCCGTTTGGTTCTTATACTTTTCATGTAAAAATTCATGGAATTCACCTTTGCAAAACGGAATGCTGTGTGTATTTTCTATGACAAAGCGGAATTTCCATTTTTAGATCAAGTTGAAACGGAATTACAGGTTTTCAGAAACGGATAAGACCATTTTTTGAAACGGAAAATCACTGTCTCTATAATTAGTGCGCTAATTCATTTCATATTCACATCGTTCAAAACTTAACCTGCATGGTCGATTGCAATTTACAGGCTGCTGCTGAATTCAGGTAGATTTTTGCGGCCAAAACCAGCAGCCAGTAGCCATGCATGCCGATTGCCTGTGCCGTCAGCGCATGGGGTGTGGGATAATCTTGCCGACTTCTTCTGGAATTTGTTTTGTTTTGTGTAACACTCACTAATGGACGTTGAGCTAGCCCATTATTATGCGAAAGAGACGCCGCCGTGAGAAGCAGAATCGTAACAGATTTCTTCGAATTGAAGAGAAGGAACCAGATATTTTCCATATTTGTCCTGCTCATTTCGCTGTTTCAAGTGGGAAACCAGTGATTTTTCTCTAATACCCAATCTAGCTCTGGCCTGGACGGAAGCAAAGTCCACATTACGCATTTATTTCTGTCGAATCACACACACTAGGCTCGATGGGATGTATCGCGCTAATTTCTTGAAGCGAATAATTTACATTATCACAAATAGCGCGATAATTGCAAATCTTTGTGCTATTTTCAAAATTTCCCGAGTTTTACTCAAGTAATTTCTAGATCAGAGCTTTCAAATCAGCACGCTAACTTGAATTGGCAATGCGCTATTTTCGTGATCCAGGTTTATTTCCAGAATCCGAAATAGCGCACTACATGTATGTT
>JZLH01S0245161.1:21241-36347 GCA_001188425.1 Eucidaris tribuloides
TGTCGCACCCTGGGATAACAGTAGAATTCCTAAACATTTGCCATCATATTAACATCTCTTTGCAAATATTTTGTCAAAAATGACCATGTTTCTACAGCAAAATGACATAAAAGGGCTAATTAGCTGAAACATACCATTTCAAATGGTTTTGGATCTTTACGGTCGGTTTCGGTTGGTTCAGTGGTTCACCTTTGTGATACAGCAGTAGGATGGATTCTACCCACAAAGACACAGTCCTTGGCTATTAAACAAAATGATTTAATGACCTGATCGGAATTAAAATTCAACTTACTTGTGTCCCTAACTGCTTTGGAACTTATTTTACTTGGAACTAAGATAAATTGGAGAAATCAAATTTATTCTCAACAGCTATGGAACTGTCCAAGACTAGTTGTCCAGGGGATAGTTGGCCGGGGGTCCAGGTAGTAGTTGTCTTTGGGTAGTTGTCCTACAGTAGGTGGGTTATTGACCAGGAATTAGTTGTTTGGGGGTGGGGGTGCTAGTTGTCGTAGATAGTTGATTGTGCAGGGACTAGTTGTCCTTTCATGTAGGTGGGTGATTGTCCAGTGGCTACAGTAGTTGTCCTGGATGGGTGATTGTCCAGGGGCTAGTTGTCCTAGGTGGGTGATTGTCCAGGGGCTAGTTGTCCTAGGTGGGTGATTGTCCAGGGGCTAGTTGTCCTAGGGTGGTGATTATCCAGGGTCTAGTTGTCCTAGGTGGGTGATTGTCCAGGGGCTAGTTGTCCTAGGTGGGTGATTGTCCAGGGACTAGTTGTCCTAGGTGGGTGATTGTCCAGGGACTAGTTGTCCTAGGTGGGTGATTGTCCAGGGGCTAGTTGTCCTAGGTGGGTGATCGTCCAGGGGCTAGTTGTCCTAGGTGAGTGATTGTCCAGGGGCTAGTTCTGGGTGGGTGATTGTCCAGGGTCAAGTTGTCCTAGGTGGGTGATTGTCCAGTGGCTAGTTGTCCTAGGTGGGTGATTGTCCAGGGGCCTTTTCTCCTACGTGAGTGATTGTCCAGGGGCTAGTTGTCCTAGGTGGGTGATTGTCCAGGGGCCTTTTCTCCTACGTGGGTGATTGTCCAGGGGCTAGTTGTCCTAGGTGGGTGATTATCCAGGGATTAGGTGGGTGATTGTCAAGGGGGTGGGGTGGGCTGTTGTCTGAGTGATAGTTGTCAGGATACACTGGCTCTGCTTTCGGTCATTTCCACCATAAAAAGGATAATGCACAAGTGGTAATTTTTTAATTGTTTACTGATCTGCTATTTTCATTTCATCAGATAGAAAGTTTGTTACAAATAATCAAAACAGTGATTTACTCTTTTGGACTTCGTAGAAATGTTTTGTTTGACAGTTAGAAACTGACTTTCTCTGTTGCTTGAAGTCTACTTCAGTGTCTGTTTCATATTTCAAATATGTTGAAGTTTGACAATTTCTCACTTTTTTTCTTCCCCCAGAAACATGTTGCAAGGTTGAAGTATACTGTATGTAGGAGGAATGAAGGCTGGGCGATTTTGTCGTGTATGTGCAATAATGCGGACTCGTGAAGGGTGGAACGCTTGATACCAGCGTAGTATGGTGTTTTGTTCTTTACCTTGCTTCCGGGAGATGAACACCTAGAGCCAGCCACATGGTCAACATGATGCGGTTTTCACAGAGCCATCGCTCCCCGTCGGTGCCACTCGCCCAGATCCCTCCCGAAACGGTTGTCGTTTGGACTTACACCAAAGGCGACCTCCCCATACCATGGAGGGAACATATCCAAGTAGAACAGGTGTGCACGAAAGTAGCGCAATTGTGCGGTATACCGCGGTTGACGAGTAATCTGTTTGCGTTGTACGACACTGTGAACCAGACATGGTGCTGTCCCTCGTCGTGTGTCGAACCAAACACTCAACATCGTAGATACGTGTATCAGATGCGATTTCACACGTCAACGGGGACGCCCACGGGGGACTCGTCCGGTTTCCTAATGCTGGAGGAGAGCGTCGTGAACTACATGTTCTGTCAATATCGCGAGAAGTTCATCAAAGATGAGATCCGCCTGAAAACGGAGGAATCGTTAGGACTCGTCGTGCTCGACTTCATGCAGCACGTCAAGGAAAATAACATTCCGATCACGAACATCAATGGAAGGACACGCTTTGGACGATTTCTTCCAAAATCGTTGAACGATGGCATGACGTGGTGGGACAAACGCAAACTGCGGCGGAAGGTGCGGAGTGCCGTCAATGATTTCCGCGATGATCCCAGAGAAGCGTTTGCCTTTAAAGTGATGTTTTTGGTCTCTTTGAGTGAGGAATGGAAACAACACTGGGGTGTGGAAAAGTTTACAACAGTTTCTGGCGATGTCTACGAAGTTAGCGGGAGTAGAGGAATCAACAAAGTGAAGTCGGGAGACAGAGTAAGTACACAATGCAAGGTTGAGGATTTCTCTTTTATTTTTAGTTTTTAATACCAATTTTCTTAATAGGCATCCACTTTTGACAGGCCAGAGGCATTATATTTCAGGATGTCCATCGTTCTGTTTGTCCGTCCATCCATCCTTTCGTACACCCAGATCTGTGTTATCTGATGAACCATGTATGGATTTCAATCATGCATGCACCATGAGGTGTAGATGAACTGAATAGATTTTGAATGAAATATAGGGCCTACCAGGTATCAAAGGTCAAAGGTAAATAATCTTTGCTTACATTTGCATATTCTAGGGTTAATTGCATATTAGAGTTGTCCATGGATTGTCTCAGTCATCATCAAAAAGCAATGGACAGCCAGATATAGTGTTACTGGAAAAGTTCTTTCTTGATCAAGGTTAAAGGATAAGGGTCAAAGGTCAATGAACTTTGTATTAATTGCCACATTCCAGGCATATTTACAACTAGTGTTCAATAGTGTGTGGGTTTCATAAAAAGATTGTAATCTATCTAGGCACAAAATATTCTAGGCATAAAACATTTTTGTAGTTAATAGGTCAAAGGTCAAAAATCATATATCAATTAAATTCATAAATGATTTGCATTAATTGGATGGTCACAGCCATGCTATTGCCCCCATAAGTCCATGTAGGAAAGGGGTTGATTTCATAAACTTGAAGTCAATCCATCATAAAACACTTAAAATTTAAAATTTTCAGGTTTTTAAAGTAAAAATCTAGATCTTTTGAAATAAGTTATATTTTCACTTCTACACTTATTTCTAGATATTTCGGCTTGCCTCAAATAGTGAACGAAATATAACCTTTCCAAGTTATCAGTCTCCCCCCCCCCCCCTTTCTTTTTTTCTTTTTTTTGCCCACTTGCTTAGATGTATAAAATTGGACAAAACCTCTGAAGTTAACTCCTTTCCCTTGTTTGGTTTTACCCATTCCATTGGATTTATGATATTGGGACAAAACCTCCCAAAATCAAAGTTCTACTTTTCATTACAGTTTGTTTTTTGATCAGCGAAATTGGGACTAAATCTCCCAATTAAATCACCTTCTGTCATTTCATTGTTTATCTGTGGCTTTGATGGATGGAATGCTTTCAAATCCTTGCCCCCAGGAAACAGGGCTTGTGGCGATTGACAGCCCAGGTGATGTGGGTGTGTTTGTTTTGGTTTTAGTCCATGACAAACAAGCCCGATTTCAATGTCAATGAAGTGGCGTGTAAACCATACACAAGTCTAGCCATGTAGGGACACCATGTGAGTCAGGCAAACAGGGTGATTGATTACAACATGCACCTAGAATGGTGTATTAATTTAAAGGGGTAATTGCCCCAAATCTCATAAACATACTCCTCAGTGTAGGAAATAACCCAGCGCGACGGGCGATTTAGCCATTGGCAAAGCCCAAATCGCTCCCTAAAATCCCAAAATCCCAATTCTTTGGGGCAACCATTTCCTTCAGAATCGCCCTCAGATTTGCTATGAAATATTTCACTTTTTTTTTTTTGGTTATGGCATTGAAACAAAAATGAATTACATGGTTGCTTTTATGGACGAAGCTCTGGCTAAAACATTGGCAATCTTTCATTGCATTCGTCAAGTTTTGATTTGCAACAAAAAGTAGCCCTAGTGGTAGAAAAATAGCCCCAAGGCTGTAATAAAAATTGCCCTTAAAAAATAAAATTAATTCCTATCCTGATACTCCTTCATTTGGAATGGAATTTGGATTTCCTTTTTTTTTTAACTCACACTGTAAACTTTGTAAAGTTTCCTACATGTACATTGGTGCATGATGTAACAAAGCCTGTTTCTTTCTTGTGTGTTCTCAACAGGACGAGGATCATTTAAATGATTCATTTGAATACACCGACATCCTAAACATCATCTTGTACCCTAGCAACGAGACGACAGGACAAAGAAGACTACAGATCAACCGGAGATCAACCCCTCCAATGGTAGGTAGAACGTGGGTTATCTTAAAGGTAAATGACATGATTGGGGGTAGTCCTCAACTTCGGCTGAAACTATTCTAGAATCAAGTAAACTATGCAAGGATTCTCCTGTGAAAATCTTGTAGTCAAACGTTGACTCATTCTAAAATAAACAATGTCAATATCACTCGTAGCACGGAAATAGAGTTAACCCACCAATGTACAAGTGGGATCGATATACAAAACACCAAAAATCACTGTGGGTTGATTTTTTTCTGACCCTCCTAAAACACCCTCAATAAAGATTTGTATTGTTTTTAACACATTATGTTGTGGGTTTAACCACAAAATATACCCCCACCCATGCCATCTTCTACCTACACATCACCCTGCAATTTAGCTCTGGTAAGCACACACAGACTACGCATACACACACAAACATACACAGTCACACAAACAGACACAAACCAAACCAAAGAACATGAACAGGTATAGACGAATCCGATGAAAATCTTCACCACATGAGGGCAGCAGACTAGTCGCTATTACTTCCATGTTCCAAGCAGCTGTACGCTACCCACGGTCAATACAATTTATACTTGAGTGAATGAAATTCTTCAAAATTAGAGTAGAAAATTTGCTATAAATTGGTATAAGGTATTTCTTGTTAACCACCGTTATAGTTATAATTGCTTTAAAGCAATGACGTTCAGGTCTTTTTTGTGATGTACACAAATGCCATCACAATTGCACAAAGCTGAAAAATTGGAAAGAATGTCATTGTGCATGTAAATGAATGCTTGCAAGTTAAAAACAAAACTTGAACAACAATGCTGTGACTAGTATGTGATTCAATTAATGTTCTTTGCATAAAAATTTGATAATACTTGGGTGGGTTGAACTTTGATTGTCTTTGATTGATTTTCACTTTTTAAAAGGATGATCGTTTTGAACCACAATTTTTTCAGAGATTCAGGTTTGGACCTTATCAGAGACACGAGTAGCGTGGGTTCATCTTTACCGTGCATTTCATCGTGATATTTACAAATTACCTCACAATTTAACCCTATCTGGCCCGGGGGCTAAAATACGCCCCCCCCCCCTCGACAAAGTTCGCGACCATTCCGCCGCGCAAATTTTTTTGACCGCGTCGCTCGCTGACTTTTTACTTTCAAGGGTTGCGCATCTTTTGAGTCCAAATTTGCGACATCCGGGTACACGGTTCCGGAGTTACGCAACTTTTCGTACTTGCATGTCACATCAAAAATCGCTCAAAAACATGAAATCGTGTGTTATTTCAATGCAAATTGTGTTTTCAGCCCAAATTCATAAATGTATGATTATTTTTACTTTTACTGATGGAAATTAACTAATTTTATGCTGTTTATGATTGCAAAAGTGTCCCCGAGAAATTTCATCGAAAAAACAATAAAAAACAAAAGGTTGAAAAAACAAAGAAATACATAAGAAATTCATGAAACAATAAAATACATAAGAAATTAATTCTGATTCAGCATTTCTTTTGACAGATAATTGTTAGAAATGTCAAAAAGAATATTATCACCAAAAATTAGCATTCTGTGAGCTGTTTAAAGGGAGTCATAGGCAAAAATATGATTTTATACATAAATACATGTATGCATAATTAATTACTTAAAAATAGAAGATAATTATTTTTCAAAAATCTAACTATACAGTCTTGGAGATTACGTCCGGCTCTATGCACGTGCAAATTTTCGCGGCGATCGCGCGATCCGCGGCCAAGATCTGAAGGGGGGGGCCAAATAAGCCCCCCCCCCCCCCGGGCTATGCAATTTCAAAAAAGCCCGGGCTGATTAGGGTTAAACCTTCATCTTTTCAACTGTCAATACAAAAGGAAGAAAAATAAATTATTATTCTATTTATGATTTTTGTTCACAAATATAGTTTATTCATGATTTCAACATTTTTCCATGTGACCCATATCTTATATATATCTTTAAATTTCTTTAAATAATTCAAATCAATGATTTATTCTCATAAAAAAAAAAATCATTGATTTAAATTAAGAAACCCCGGTAATATTAAAACCTGTCGTGATAATATAAAATCTATGGTGTTATCAGCATAAAAAACTCTCCTGATGTGGATATTCACTTGGAAAAACATGAAAATGTTGAATTTTTATGCTCTTCGAAAGGCCTTGACTGCTAAATGTATCATTTTGTAAACTTTCTTCAAATATTATGTTGTTAGTGTCGCATGTTCTTAGCTTCTGTGAACATAAAAAAATAGATATATTGTAAGGTGAAGGTGTTGTGTCTCTTGTAAGAGACTGGGTTCGTTTTTCCATGTGCATTCAGTTTCTTCCTTCAGCAAGGTGATTTACCCACATTGCTGCTCAGCACCTATGAAGGGGTGGAAACTGGGGTACGTGAAAATAATAATAATTGCAAGCCCTCTGGGAGAGCACTGTTTGTCGCTGAAGAGGCTGCCATGGATATATGAGACTGTTATTTTCGATTGTTATTATTATTGTATATCTATAAACAAACCCAGAAAAATCTGAGAAACTTAACCCTATCTAGGCTCTAGGCCGATGGGGGGGGGGGCTCCTCGCCTCGACAGTTGTCGCGGCAACCTACTTCGCAATGTGCGAAAAGCCTCTCGCCACGATGTTTCATGACTCCCCCCCCCCCCCCCCATCCCATGTCTCCCAGCATTCTGCTTAAGCCCACCCAAAAATTTGCGACCCCCGGGTATGCGGTTCGGAAGAGTACCACGAATTTTTGTACATGCAATGTACACGAGCGGCCAGGCCCAAAAATTTGCTCAAAAACCAACTGACTTTGTGTACAAGTTCAATACAAATTGTATTTCAGCATCCAATAGATCAATAAAGTGTTATAATAGTTTTTGCTTTTACTGATTCATAATACTTAATTTTATGCTGTTTAATGATCGCATAAGGTTTACGACAAATTTCATACGAAAGAACACAATGAAAAAAAACAAAGGGTCTAAAAACAAGAAATAATAAAAAATTGCACAAAAGCAATAAAATACATAAAAAATTCATCTGATATTGGCAATTTTTTTTGAAGTAGCTTTGCGTAAGAACACCACAAAGGATTCTACAATCCACAAATTAGCACATTTGGAGATTCATATTAGTGGAATTAAGAGCAAAAGTATGATTCTCAACATATAAACCTACGCATAAAGTTAGACGGAAATCGTGAAGGCCCCGCCCCTCAGGCCATATTGATCTCACCAAAAATACCGCGCCGGCCCTAGATAGGGGTGATAATACAATAGTGTATGTGATATATATTTGTTTGAAGCTCTAAAAATTGTTGTAAATTGGCAAACGGAAGTCATGAATTTTTCTATCAACCTGTCCATTCAACAACTGAAACTCGCATGTGTGTCACGACGAATATGTTCTTATGTGATAAAGTGGTTTCTGTGTAAACATTAAGGAAGAATACAAGAAAAAGTTTTGTAATTTTTGTGCACAAACATTGAAACTTTTTCTGAAGCCGAGTCTACCTGGGCAAGGCAAACAGATATGTGACTGGCTGTATAGACAGCATTTAGAAATACAATTAAATTTTTATCGTACGGGACCATGTGTATTGACCATTTTAGCAGGCGAGGTTGCTGCACGAGAGGTGCTGTTGGGAATGGGTTTGACTGATTAGATTTATATTTATGGCAACTGAATATAGTGATATTGCCTTAAAGAAATATTTTGCTGAAGTTTTTTGCGTTTATACAAAAACAACTAGCAATCGACTGTGGACATTCACCTGAAATCATGAGAATATTGAATTGTTTTATCATTCTTTGTAAAAAGAAGAATATTTTTAGTTTTGTTCAGGAAACAGGGTGATTGTGATGGAAGGAGCTAATAGCTGCAACATTGGACATTACCGGCTTGTATTTTTGGGGTGTTATTTGTTGTGGTATTGCATATATTGTGTAAGATCAAAAAATATTTAAATATCAAATTAACCTTTAAATATCTAATATTATAATCAGATATTGACTGGTACATGCGTGTACATAAACATTCCTTTGGACCTCAGGGATTTATATTTCCCAGGGATTTATAGTTTTTGCCGCGAAGCGCGCAGCGCTGAGGGGAAAATATGATCACGGAGGAAAATATAACTCACGTGACGTGCCAGAAAGATTGTTACAATTACACCGCCTTAACCAGTTTGATATCTGTTTATTAGATGGCCTTGATACGACTTTGTTCGTGATTTCAGGATTAGTGTTGGGTAGTTTAGAGAACCAAATACACACGGTACTATAGCAGCGTACCGATTGCACATCGATTGCACAACACGTATGACGTAACGCGCATCTCACGGAGAGGTTTATTGGTGATACGCCGATGCCGGGATTATGAACATTCTACTACAAAAATGACACCAAATCATTCCTGCCTGTCCGTATAATTGTATGTGGGGAGACTGTCATTATATATTCTTCATTTTCCATATGGAAGTCAATATGCAGTTTGCCTAATGTCTTAGGGAGACTTTTCCAGCGTTTGCGTCGCACAAAGCTTTCTCATAGCCAACACACACAGACGCATATGGTCTATTAAACACGTACGAGGGGCGGCCAAGACGTTTCGATATTTCGGAACTGGAAAAGATAACGCGCTGTGAAAATAAATACATTTTCCGATAAACCTAAGCATAAGCGTATCATGTGACGAGCTGTGGACGCAATCACATTTCGAATGTACAAGCCATCTATATAATATTAGCAATATTCAATGGCTTTGAAAAAATCTCATGTTATCTATCATTATCTATACTATTTATTGTATGTCATTTCTTCCAAAGAAATATAAAAAGATCTGCCAGGGAACTCTCATCATATATTCATGACCATCCATTTGAATGTTTCACTTTCCTCTGTTTTCTTCAATCATTCCTTTATGTTATACGTTTGTTGGTAAAGAGTGCAAAGGTTAATAAAATGACATATGTGTATAAAATACACGAGTAGGTATGAAAAAATAACTGTTAGAACCTTAAGCAAAATTAAGAGCTAGAAACAACAATTTTTGTTTGAATAATACTAAGATTGTTTGAATGGAATTAAACATAAAATTTGTACAGTGTCGAACGTCGATTAAACCGCTATGTGACCCAGCCATCCGGATAATGATAGGCCGGATTAAGAAGAGATAATGTACAAACACATATATGGGGGAGGATATCTTGCCATATAGTTGTTGTAAATAAACCAACCCACAAAAGACCATGCACAAATTGCAAAGCGAGGACCTCCGACACTGTGACACTGTTATTGTACTGTCCCTGATAACCAGCATGTTGTGTAATGACTGATAAGCCCATTGTCCGGATAACAGAGATCTCCTTATAATACGATGGCTGTTATAATCGAGGCCGGAACTGTATCTAATTTTAGAACCTTACAGTGCATGGTGTTCATGAGTAATGATAATTATGTGACATTTGTTATCAATTTACAAATGTGTACCACATGTCGCATTCATGATTTTTGACAATGCTAATACATACGTTTTCATCAAAATAATATAGGACTTGGTGAGTGTAAGACATACTAGGCAATCGAACAAAAACGTCAACTTGCATTTGGGCGGTTGCAGGCTAGGGGCCATTACCAAAGAAGAAGTTATAATTCAACCTGTTCAATTGCGATAGATTGTAAGTAAATTAACAGTAAGATAATTTATTTCAGATACCATTTAATGTAGTTTATCGTGAAGGTGTTTGTATTGTAAATATTGTTCTGAACATATTATTGAAAAAGGCTTATTGTTACAATACTTCATAGTTTACTCCACAACTGTTTTACTGTAACAGTAAGTAAGGAAAGCAATTTTATTCCTATATCATTTTATTTCAGCTTTTTATCTCTTAATAAGTATCCCCAGTTACATGTATTTTAAATTTTGAATGATTTAATTTAATACAATGTATGGTCCAAAAATTGCAGTTTCATGTGACACACACAAACATCAACTATTATCTATACACAGGCTCAAACACTAGCACTATGCCCACTTTCGCCTGGGGCAAGTAAATTTTTGCTTCTCGGCAAGTGAGAAATTTATGGACTTATTTCACTTGCTACAAATGGGCAAGTAAAAATGTTCAACTCTATAATTAAGATGTATACTTAGACTTCTGTTCTCCCCCATTTTAGTTTCAAGTTTGTGTTAAATTCCAAATAAGTAGAATCAATCTGTAAAAACACTTTCATAATGTCCTATCTCTAAAGCAACACAAATTATAGTATTTTTGTTCATTCGGGCAAGTAAAAATTTTGGTTTGGCAAAATAAATGGAATGAATAGTTTGCATTGCCTATACGGGCAACCAGCAAAAAGTTAAGTGAGTGGAGCCCTGCTATACACACTATGAAAATTTCCGTACAGTAATATCGTAATGTCTTGTATCCCCTTCCCCTGTGTTACATAATGCTGTTGTCTGCATAAGGATGAAAACTTAGTGGCAAAGCTACAATGTTTAGTCCTTGCTGCCAGGAACATAACAAAACTAAACCGATAAAGGTCAAAGTAACAATTTATACTACTATGGCTGTAGGTAAATGTGTAATCTGTACGCTGTTGTTTGTAACATGTGGTTTTTGTAGGGATTTAAATTTGGACAACAATGTCGAACATGGAAAGTGTGTTTGATAAGACTGATGAACTGGAATATTTTTCTGATTGTGAATCAAGCTTTGGTTGCCAGATGGTTTGGTGACTGATGTATGTTACCAAATAAGGAAAGAAATAAATATTATTTCTTTATAATCCTAGATCAAAAAATGATCCCCTTGTAGGTGATTGCGCAAGTAGGCTCGACCGTGACATAAAATAGTTTTCACCAACCGAACCCCGACTCTGCAAATATAGGATATCCCAGAATCGTGACGATCACGATATCGTATAATTTCCTCAGCTATGCCGAATATCGTGACGTCGAGCAAGCCACATCCCCCCAAACATTTGCGACGCCGAAGCACTGTGTAGAACTCTCCGTAGCTGTGCGGCGGGGCCGACTATATTGACGTGTATAACACGTATCCGCGGCGCGTGCGACGTTCTGGCAGCGGCAGATCGCAACGCTGAAATGTGCCGACAAATTTAAAAGTAGGCTAACTGATGATGAATGGTGAGTTTTGAAATATTTTAATTCCAGACTTACTTTGTTACAATCATCACTTTTACAACTTCCGGTTATTTTAATTTTTTGATCAGGATATAAATCAAAATATACGCTATGCACTTTTTTTCGAGCACATGTGGAAATTATGGATTCTCATTCAGTGACTGGCTATAGCACTATTTTCTTCGGCAGGCTGCACGCCCCTCAGAAAACTAGTGCTATGCAGTCTCCTCAGAACCCATAATTTCCACCTGGCAGCCTCTCATGCATGGTATATTATGTTTACTGTACATTATGGAGTTGAATATCCTAAACCTTATGTCGGGGAATGATAACATTATTTTCATTTTCATGTGGTGTAATTGTCATTCAATATTCAGTCAATGTGTGACTGCTCAACCATCAGTTTCGCAAAACGTGTCAAAGTTGTGATTGGTTAATAAGATTATAGTGCTGCATGATGACATTTAGCAGAGCGATTTAAAGGCAAGGTCACAGCCCTGATGTCAAAGTTTGTTTTAATAAACCAGAAAAATTAATGAAAGTTAGGAAAATCCACACAAAGAATAGCGGAGTTAAGAAGAATTCATAATTAATTTTGTGACGTCACATAACGACAGCTCCCCATATGTCAGTAGTATCAATGTTCAATATAATTGCCACTTTCTATTGGTTCAAGATAACAGAAATTTTTTTTTTCATAGAATCAGGCATGTTATAGAAATGAATGTTTTCTGATTATAATTACTGAATGACAGTGGACATCGTGATTAGACAGTCTATAGCCGAGTAAGCACTGTATATTTATACGTTTAAAAATGGTCAGCAGCTTTATGGAATTTGAGTACTTACACGAATAATGGCCGAGGAAGCTGCGCCTCGCTAAGTGACGCCACACATTTAAAACATGTTGAAGTTCGGATTTTGCAAACTTTCGAAGTTGATTCTTATTAGTTCAATCTTGCAGATTTTTCTTGCTTTGTAAGCTTCAAGAGCGCTATACATTGGCCACAATCAGGTGGAACCTTGCCCTTTAAGAATGAGCATCCAGTCTGTGAGAATACAGTGGATACTCTAGATATAAGAGTCGGATATAACAAGAATCCTGTATAACAAAAGGGTGGATATTTAGGCAAGGTCCCAAACTCTTTATATTTCCTTTGTTTTTGGAGCCCTGATTATAGGGAGAAACCTGATATATACGAAGGTATTGTCATGGCTTTTAGTCTCCGTTATAACGAGGTCCAACTGTATATGCATCATACTGGCACATCAAAACTTGGAGAAAAAGTAATATTTTTGACAATGTCTTAGCAAAACCTGATTCTCCTCGAGCATTCAGCTGGTGACCTGAATATGAGCATTGAATTGAATCCATGTGTGTTGATTAAAATTCATACTGTATACCTCAACTGAACAAACCAAGGGAAAATTGTAAGTATCTCAGGACCAAATCTGTCCTTGAATAACACTGCTTTTTGGTTTTTATCCCCGATAGCCAACTAGTTAGTTGTTTGAGTTGTTTAATTTTTTTATATATTGTTTATACTTATTTCTAGAAGGAGAGAGCGAGTAGTTCGTGTGTTTAATTTGTAATGAATCAATAAAAATGTGTAATCATTAACGATAATGAATAGAGGCAATTTGGTCAAGATTGTTCGAAGATGGATATTCTTAGTCATCAGTTAGATGTGGTCTACAATGTTATTCGAATTGTGTTTATTAGTCTAATTTTAATGAAGTTCAGTTCAGTTATTGGTTGAGAGGCCATTGTGTGTGTGTGGTGTGTGTGTGTGGTGTGTGTGTTGTGTGTGTGTGTGTGTGTGTGTGTGTGTGATTTCGATGCTGGGTGCCGTGTGAGTGTGTGTGTGTGTGTGGTGTGTGTGTGTTGTGGTGTGTGTGCGTGTGTTTTGTGTGTAGTGTGTGTGTGTGGTGTGTTGTGTGTGTGGCGTGCTGTGTGTGTGTGACATGCGTGTGCGTGTATGTGTGTGGAATATGCGTGGTGCGTGTAATGTGTGTTGTGATGGCGTCGTGCGTGCATCCGCGTGTGCCTTTGTGTGTGTGTTGTTTTTTACTCCAAAACTATACCTAATTTGCCTTTATGTATTCGGGAGATTTCTTCGTTTGGTTTTAGTGGGACTAGTGTATCCTCCCGTCAAATGTCCGTTACTCCGTTTTTGCCTATCATTTTTGTATGTTACATCAGACCAGCGTTATAATGAACTGAGATGGCCAGTTCCGATTTTAAATTGTATTTGGTGAAGTATGTATTATGAGGCCGATAAACTGATCAGATTTTGGAGGCTCAAGGTCACGCCCCGGGCCGTAAATAAATGTCTGAAATTGGGCTGCATGTTACTGTGGGGTGGACGTTGAGTATTGACTGGTGCCGGTTTTGATCGTAATTGGGGAGAAGGTCCGATGTGTTTAGCCGATGATAAGCACGGCCAATTTTGGACTGCGGGACTGGCGCCGTGATTTTGGAGCTTGAAAGGTGCAGAGATCAAAGGTGCACAAGAGCTCATGTCCGAATTGAGCTGGTCATTGCTCCACGCATAATTTAAAGAACTGCCCTTAATTTTGGATTTTTACTTGTAGACTTGGTCAAAGTCGGGTCACATGGGCCTTGTATGTTTTCATAGCTAATCTGGGTCGCTATGCTATTAGCCATGGTAGCTGGAGAGACTTCCTTCAAAAATTCCATCGAAATTGGGAGGGGGTGCGGATGCGGAGCCATACCATCGACTCGAGCGCGAGTCGGAACTGCTCTAGTCTGTTAGGCCTGATTTTGATACAACTAGAAAACACACAGCCTCGAATGAAACTAGAGCAAACCACGATAATTATGAGATGGGTGAGGTTAATCTGAACTCTGAAATCGCCCTAGATTTAGCTATTTTTGCTATGTTCATCTGAATATTAAAGGTTAAGTGACATGAGTTGGGATACTCTATGAAAAAATGCGCTCACGAAGACCAAAAATGAGTTAAAGATATATACCAACTATAACCTCTTTATTCTAGGAGTGAATTTTGCTTCTTATCTCTGATTTGTCTCTAATTTTGTTACCCTCCTAAGGAGACAGCACCAAGCATATGACACATAGTATAGTTTAATTTGCTTCCCACGGATCGCCCTGATGCACCCGGGTCGGATGAAGAAATAAGATTCCATAGAACGTTGTGTGCGTACACAACGAGAGTCTGTCTGTCACAGAATACAGATGGAATTACTTTAGAACAAGTCACTTTTGACTACGGTCGAAGATTTTCACAGTAGAATCCTTACGCAAGTTTTTCGCTCTGGTTCTTAGAATAGGTTTAGCCAGATGCTGAGACTACCCCACAATGCATGTCATTTACCTTTAAACTTTGTGTACAATGTGCCTCCTTGTGAAGTCTGTGGTTAACATTTAAGTTAATTCATCTCCCAGCGGTCGCTGTCATTATACCCCGTGTCAGCGCAACTCCTTTATCGATGGTAAGCATAACAGAAATGTACAAAACGAAGGAGCAATTTACAATACACTTCCAGTAAAAAGAAAGTTTCAAAGGCAAGGCTATAGTTTTTTTGGTAACGAACACA
>JZLH01S0245212.1:0-15982 GCA_001188425.1 Eucidaris tribuloides
CTTCCTATTTACTATGCCTACAATCACGTCTTTTCTATGCGTATTTTCACAAATTTTCTGCCGTGGGAGGGGGTTATTCACACCCTCAACCTCCTTCGCAAGTATGATACCCAATCCCTAATCTTGATAAAATATACCATTGAAATATGTATTTACCATGCCTAGAAACCCGTCATTTCTATGCGTATTTTCAAGAGGTTCCCACCGTGGGAGGGGGTATGTCCCCTCCCACACCCTACCTCGCAAGTATGATTACCCAGTTACAGTTTTTCGCATACTTCCTGTACATCTTTTTGAAAACCTGACTACAATCCCTAAGAATTTTCAAAAAATACTGCTTTACACTAGGTATTTACCCTGCTAAAAATCACATCTCTTCTATGTATATTTTCAAAAAGTTCCTACCGTGACAATGGGTGTCCCCCTCCCACACCCTCCCCGCCCGGTCGGTTAGCTCCCTCGCAAATAATGACTTCCAAATCCCTAATTTTCTATGCGCATTTTCAAAAAGTTCCTACCGTGGGTGGGAGTATCCCCTCCCCCCCCCCTCGTTCGTAGGTTTCACTCCCTCGCAAGAATCACTGCCCAATTACAGTTTTTCGCATTCTTCCTGTAATCTTTTTGAAAATAATCCCTAATATTCTTCGTAAAATATACTTTTACAATATACATCTACCATATGCCCAGAACCACGTCTTTTCTATGCGTATTTTCAAAAAGTTCCTACCGTGGGAGAGAGGTATCCCCCCCCCCTCTCACACCCTCCCCCTCTCGGTCCTTAGCTCCCTCACAAGTATGACTTAACAATCCCTAATCTTGATAAAATATACCATGGCCCAAAATATATATTTACAAGTTTACCATGACCAGAAAGAAAAAAATCTTTTCCCTGCGTATTTTCAAAAAGTTCCTACCGTGGGAGGGGGCATCCCCTCCTCCCACTCCCTTCCCCCGTACGCAGGTTTTGCTCCCTCGCATGAATCACTGCCCTATTACAGTTGTTCACATAATTCCTGTAATCGGTTTGAAAATGATATCTAATACTCTTCAAAAAATATACCTTTACAATATGTATTTACCATGCCCAGAATTACTTCTTTTCTATGGGTATTTTCAAAAAGTTCCTACCGTGGCACGGGGGGTATCCCCCCTCCCACACCCTCCCCCGGCTAGGTCGCTTCGGTCCCTCGCATGTTTCCGTCAACCCCCCCCCCCCGTACGCCCCCCTAAACTTTTTGCTCTAGAACCGCGCCTGTCTTACGTATCAAAGTGAGACATTCCTGTGGTCTGTCTCCTTGCTTATTAGTAGGGTGGCTTAGTGGAATTACCGTTACAGAGCGGATAAAAGCACCATTTTTGGTACAGAGCTTCCTTATGAACTAACCTTTGATTTTGGAAGGGGAACTACGCAAACTGAGTTCGGGATCAGGGTCAGGGGGGGCATAGTGGGTATGACCCCCTCCCATAGTACATAAATGTGGATTTTATGCATATTGTATCATAATGTGTGAGGTATATGATCGAAATTATGCATAAAGATATTAGTTTTTGATTTGATAAAATAAGACAGGAAGGTCCCCGCCCTGCCCCAAGACCCCCCCCCCTCACCCTGGCTATGTAGATAAAGGCGTTTGCCCACATATTGATGCTGCAAGGTGGATAAAAGGCAACATTTGGGGGTTTAGATGAGCTTCCTTATAAGCTAACGTTTGATTTTAGAAGGGGGGCATCCAAACCGGATTAAGAATCAGAGTCCCGGGGGGCGTGGTAGGGATGACTCCCCCCCCCCCCCCGTACGTACAAAATCATATGTGTGAATTATATGAGGGAAAGTATGCACACAGATATTAATTTATGGTATGATATATTTTAAAACAGGACAGGAAGGTCACAAGGTGTAACCCTACCCCAGTTATCACCCCCTACCATGTGCCTAGACACCCCTCCCACCCCAGCCCCCCCCCCTTAGCCATGTATATTGCCGTCAGTCGAATCTAGCTAACATATTGCCGTTACAAAGTGGTAAAAGCCCCATGTTTGGTGTAGAGCTTCCTTATGTACAAACTTTTGATTTTAGAAGGGGAGCCACACAAACCAAGTTCGGGATCAGGGTCAGGGGGCATAGTGGGTATGACCCCCTCCGTTAGTACATCAATGTGGATTTTAGGCATACTGTATCATAATGTGTGAGGTATATGATCGAAATTATGCACAAAGATATTAGTTTTTGATTTGATAAAATAAGACAGGAAGGTCCCGGGGTGTCACCCTACCCGCGCCATGCCCCAAGAACCCCCCCCCCCCCCACTCTGGCTATGTAAATAAAGGCATGTAGCCAACATATTGATGCTACAAGGTGGATAAAAGGCACCATTTTGGTGTATAGATGAGCTTCCTTACAAGCTAACTTTTAATTTTAGAAGGGGGGCACCCAAACCGGATTAAGGATCAGGGTCATGTAGGGATGCCCCCCCCCCTTAGCCATGTATATTGCCGTCAGTCTAGCTAACATATTGGCGTTACAAAGTGGTAAAAGCCCCATGTTTGGTGTAGAGCTTCCTTATGTACAAACCTTTGATTTTAGAAGGGCCGCCAAACCGGGTTTGGGATCAAGGGTCATGGGAACATGGGGGATGAAGCCTAGCTTCCATGGTACAAAAATGTGGATTTTATTCATATTTTATCTATACATTATGTGAGCTGTATGATGGAAAGTAGGCTCAAAGATATTTGTTAATGATGTGATATAATTTCAAACAGAACAGGAAGGCCCCAGGCTGTACTTCCTGGCTAGTTCCCCTCCCTACCCCCACCATACCTCAAGAAACCCCAACCTTGGTCATGTACATAGGTGTCTAGCCAAAATAGATATCGATTTTTAAAATAATCAAACATCTGATAATACGCAGAGCGTTTACAACGATGGAGAGGGGTGAATACAGTTCATGTCGGGAGATGGGGGGCTGAGAGTTGCAATGACATTTTTGAGGCTATGAAACATGATTTCTTCGAGACAGATGAAAATATATTTCTATTTTTATTTTTTTTTTGAGTGGCTTGGGGTCACTTTTACTAGGTGGATGAAAGCACCAGTTTTGACACAGAGCTTCCTTATGAACAAACTTTTAACTTACGAAGGGGAGCCACCCAAACCAAGGTCACCGGGGATGGCATGGTAGGGGTAACCCCCATCCATGGCCCCAAATTGTGGATTTTATTATTATTTATTTAAGGAAACAATGAAACATCTGATAATATGATTGTAGCATTTACCGTGATGGAGAGGAGGGAATAGGGTTCATGGAGGAAAAAGGGGTTGGGGTCCAACGGCCACTCAGGGGTAGGCTATAAAACGTAAGTTCACTGTGACAAAAGGAAACAAAATATTTTTGAAACTAAACTATCAGAAATCGAAGATTAATTAGTCAGAATGCGTGGAGGTATAGGGGTAGCAGAGGCAGCGCTGATAGCAGGAGGGGTGAGCAGTGCCTATTTTACATAAAATTTACCTATTTAATTTGGGGTACACCCAGTACCTTCCTGTTCTGTTTTAAACATATCACATCATATATCTTTGTGCAAAATATCCACCATACGTATATGTGTGTTTGTATGTGCGTGTCTGTGTGCTTGTGTCTGTCTGTTTGTGTGTCAGTATTTGTGTGTGTGTCAGTGAGTCTGCATGTGTGTAGGGTATGTGACTGTTTGCGTGTTTGTCTGTGTCTAATTGTGTGTCTGTTTGTGTTCATGCGTCTTTGTGTGTATGTGTCTGTGTGTCTGTATGTGTTTGTATGTGTAAGGTATGTGCCTGTTTGTCTCTGTGTATCTATGTGTGTGTCTGTATAGGTCTGTGTTTGTGTGAGTTTGTGTGTCTGTATGTATGTATGTTTGTCTGTGTGTCTGTATGCGTCTGTTTGTGCGTCTGTATGTATTTGTTCTGTTTGTGTGTATGTGTTTGTATGCGTGTCTGTGTGTGTCTATGGGTCTGTATGTCTGTATGTGTCTGTGTGTGTATGTGTCTGTCTGTGTGTCTGTCTCTCTGTGTCTGTATGTGTGTATGTGTCTGTTTGTGTATCTGTGTGTATCTGTCTTTGTGTGGCTTAATGTTTCTGTGTGTTTGTGTATGTATGTGTCTGTATGTGTCTTTATTTATGTGTATGTCTTTGTGTTTGTGTCTGTGTGTCTGCCTGACAATCACAACCACACACAAGCTTGCACAGACACAGACATCCAAATACACACCATACACTTGTACATCCTCTTTCCGACACCACGTCAACTTCCAACTCACAAACACATACACAAAAACAGACATACAAACACGCAGATACACAGAGATGCACACACACAGACACAGGCATGTGCAAAGACAAACACACAGACACAAAAAGAAAAATTCCTACACACAAACAGACATACAAACATACACATACAGACACACAGGCGCATTAATGTACATAGATGTATACATACACACACACACAAACAGAGAAACACACAGACAAAGACAAACATGTAGACACAAAAAACAGAAACACAGACAAACACAAAGACACAAACGTACACACAGAGACAAACACACATACAAACATACGCATACACACATACAGACACGCGGACACATACAGACACAAAGACACATACAGTCACATAAACACATACACACAGACACACAGGCACGAACAGACACACAATTAGACACACAGCCAAACACGCAGACACACAAATATACACATACAAACAGACACACGGACACATACAGACACACACAAACACATAGACACACAGACAAACAGACACATACAGACAAACACACAACACACAGACACACAAACACTCAACAGACACATACAGACTACAAACATACAGGCACATAGACACACACAGACACATGCAAACAGACGAACAAACACAAACAGACACACAGACGAACACACAGACACACAGACATACAAACAGACAACTTGAAACACAGGCTCACACACAGACAAACACACAGACACACAGACGCATGCAGATACACACAGACAGACTCATACACAGAAAAACAAACAGACACAAAAAGACTAGATACATATGGACACATAGACACACAAAGACATATACAGACGCACAGACACATACAGACACATTAAGACACACATAATACACAGACACACAAACACACAATAGACACATACAAACTAGACACATACAGACATATAGACACACACGGACACGTACAAACGCATAGACACATACAGACACACAAACAGACACATTCAGACACAGACAAACACACAGACAACCGCACAGACATACAGACAGACACACAGGCTCACACACAGACAAACACACAGACACAAACAGATACACATACAGAGACACAGATATATAAAGACACACAGACACATACACACGTAGACACACAGTTAGACACACAAGCAAATACAGACACTGACATAATACAAACACGAACAAACAAACACATATTTATTCATGGCGACAATTTGTGACGGTGGTAACAATCTGTGCCGCTATGGTTTTTTTTTTTTTTTTACATGGCACACATTGTTGCCATTGAGGCAAACAATTGGGATCAGCAAGAGCGTCACAAATTGTCACTGGCGACAATCTGTGTCGATTTGTTCAAAACCTGACGGCACAGATTGTCGCCGGCGATAATTTGTGACGCGGCGACAATTTGTGCCGTAACAGTTGTGTGATAGCGGTACCCGTACCGACAGTACGTACAGTACAGGTCACGCCGATGTTTAACGGCATGCATCGCCTAGGCGTAGCACACAATTCGCTACGCCTAGGGCTAGGCCCTAGGCTAGTTGGCTATCAAGACACGGTCGATCAGGTAATCAAGAAAAACAAATGATTCGAAATGGTTGAAAATCATAGACTAACCTAGCCAACCTTACGTGTTATTCCATTATATTGGACTAATCCAAGACTAGGCTATAATGAAATGAAATCTACCGAGCTAGCTTATCCCCGAGCCGCTGCCTTCGCGTTCAGGTCGGTGCGGGTACTGCCAGCTAGCTATACCTAAACATAACTGCCGGGCGTATGCCACAGTCCCTGGCCACAGTAGACACGGTTGGTTCCCGGTGGTTAGTTCCGGCCTACCGTTACTCAATCTAATCCTGGGTTGGACTACGTTTCATCATCATTAGCCCAAGGTACTGTTATTTTTCCAATTTCTTAACAAGTACATTGTTTATGTGACTTCAACAATAACAATAGAATTTTGGCAAACCGGGAGATTAGGGACCTGAGTGCAAATAATGTTCATACTGGTCCCATTTTCAGATATTTTTTATTCTTGTTTATTTCATGAAAATATTAAAAGTACATTTCGAACATAATGTCATTGCCTATTACGTATCAATAGAATTAATAAAACAAATGCTACAATAAATAAATAATGAGAATATTTTGATCATCATAAAGATGATTATTAGTTGAATTGTCAATACAACAGTCAATACTAAAATCAGTCAGTAAGTAATAACAATATAATAATAACAACAAGAATATAATAATAATAATAATTCTTATAATTTGTTATTAGTATTATTACGCTTATTATTAGGCCTACTGTTACTATTATTTATTATTATTATTTTTATTAAAATTTTAATTGAAATAAATATATTTATTTCTAGTATTCATACGCTTTCTAAATAAATCATAGTACATACTTTTGTTTTATGACAATGGGTAAGCCTATTTCAGCGGCCTTAACATGAGTGGTTGATCTTATTCTTGGGTATTATTTGAAATATGAATAATATTTTGTTGCCGCATTCTGCATTCTCAAATTAATCAGTAAAACTGGTGACAGTAGTATGACGTCATCTGTGGACTGGTACGGGGTCGACTGAAATCAAAATTTATTTCATTAGAGGACGAACTTGAGCAGTCAACGCGTTGACTGTACACTTCCGGTCGACTAGCACTACGTTCACGTCAAGAAACTTCTATAACTATTGCTTGCATGCCATAAAGTGAGAATATTTTGGTGTTCTGAGGTTCGGTGGATTTAAGAAAAAACAAATTTCGAAAATGACATTGCCTCAGAAATATGGCCCTAGGATCCAAATACATTACTCAAAATCAACCATTCTGTTGGATTAAAAAAAAGGTTCCAACACATGAAATAAAAATTCGTGCGACTATTGCCACCGACTTATTTTTTTTTTTGGTGCTTTGAGTATTCAAAGGACTCTTGTCCGTTTACTGTTAGTGAGTTCTGAACAGTTTTGTTTTTCCATATTAAAAGGCACTCATCATTTTCTCTCTCCCCCCCCCCCCTCTGTGACTGTTGCATTGCCGTTACATACAAGTCACCTGTTTTAAGCATGGGAAATTTGACATATCGGAATCCCTTCCCAAGAAATATTTACCAAGCCATTAATTTTCGTTGAGACTATTTTATAAGACGTTTATTGAAAATTTTTATTTAACCCCAGCTATAAAACTAAAATGGACCGCAAAATGACAAATCATTTGCTACTGCTGCCATTGCTGAAATTAAGGGCCATGATTACCGTTTAGGTGTAAAATATTTAGAGTTTATTAATCGGATCAGGGCCAAAAACAGGGTGGTGTTTGAAATTGCCACAGTCTTGTGTGGAAAGAAATAACAGACAGCGTCCGTCACTGCTGTCTATCGGCGTGTTTCTACAGAAAATCGTTAAACGGTATTATCCGCTTAAGTATCCAGAATTCCGGAAAACTTTCCTGTAGAAACAGACGCGATACGGTTTATTGATAAACCGTATCTGACCAAATACGGTTTAACATAACTACCTTCCAGAGGTGGTTATTGCCGTGTTAATCCGTTTAACTTTTCTGTAGAAACACACAGCGAAAAGCGTATCGTGTCTGGCGGAAGTAGGGGTCACCGGTGCGTGTGAAAATACGTGCCTGTGACTGCATATTTTGGACCAGTTCATATACCACAATGCATTGCGAGGTCATAGGTTGAATTTCCCGATTTCCGATTGACGCGGTATTTGCGACACGGAATGGGAGCTAATCGTATTATTCGCCCTGTAGGAACAGGTTGGTTTAAAGGCGATACGGTTTTTCGATTCTGGAAAAGATAAACCGTTTTCCACTATTTTTTCTGTAGAAACACGCTGTATAATTCACAATTTGTTCGGTTTAATAAGATTTTGAAAAAAAAACTTGACCGGTGAAATGAAACTCTGTGGGAACATTTTGTAATAGTATTTTTTTTTTAGATCAATCCGTTATTTTTGTTATTACAGTACGCACACGGGACAGGTTTGGTAACTTTGGGGGAAAAAATCTTAGCAAACACACTAGGAAAAAAAGCCCCTTAAGCAATATCACACTGGGAGCACCTTTACGGATGCAACTTAACACCTATGAGCCCACTGTTACACTTGGATTACATTTAAAGGTGCAACTTTGCAGCTTTAAAGGTGTGAAAGGTGCAAAGTCGTACCCGCAAAGGAGTTCCCAGTTTGACATTGGTCTGCATCTACAATGGTGCGAACCTGAACTTATTTTTCGTAGCGTGTACAGAAAATTCAATTAATAAATGCTAACATTTTTGTCTGAAGAAGTACAGAAATGTATGTGTACGTGAGTATCTTTATTTGTGTGTCTGTTTTTAGTCCGCCTGAATAATTAAGAAATAGGTAAATTGGGGTGTAAATGCAAAATGTTATGCAAAAACAAACTATGTGTGAAACAAATACCTCACCTATCAAACAATTGTTGTTCCCGTTGTAAACAGTAATGTATCCACAGCTGCATGTATATCCCAGATCTGTATTCGTACACCGCGTGCCAGCATTACACGGAGAATCCGCACATGTAGTTTCTGTGTTTTTGTTTAATTGAATATGATATGAAACGGCAGATATTAGAACAAATTGAATATATTGATTCGAAAGTACATAACTCATATCGTTTCACTTTGCAAAAACAAGAACAACATACATCTATTCTTTTTTTTTCCTTTAATAAAACGAATCTTTATAATTCATTGTGACTCTATTGTTGAAACGGTAATAATTCAGACCCTTAGAACATCAGTAGCATGATTATTTCATTAAATACCAGCCAACTTTTATTTGTTATTGAAATAAAACCAATGGTCTTTTTGCGGTTTTCGGCGCGGCCAACGGCTTGGCACTTACGATAAACGTTTAACAATTATCACGAAGCTAATGGCCGTTGATAGATTATTTATGTAAAAGGTTTCACGCAAAGTTACACAAAACAGGGGCCTTGGCTTGTTTTTGTGACTCATGAAATAGATATAAATCAATCAATATATTTATCTATCGTGTTTTCTCTCTATATATAATCATAATTATGTAGTTCCCAACCCAAAATTAAGTCAGTGTCTCATCATAGCTATAAAATTTCGCGTGAGAAGTGAAAGACGTGTTAATTTAAAGGTCCTATGACATGAAATCTATTAAAAATGGGTAATCAACATCTTGTAGAGTATTCTAGAATTCCAATCTGACTTTTAATTCTCGATGCAAGTTTCAGGTTTCAAGTTATTAACTGAAATAAAACTTGTACGGGAACGCCCATGTTTTTTGGGCCCGATATGCAAAACAAGCCGTTAATCAGGTGACGTCATCAGGGGAACGCCGCTTTCTGCGCAGCGAGTTGACTTGCGTCATACATGCAATACGTACATTTGAAAGGTCTGTTGGCAGTGACATAACCAACTTCGAGGTCATATATAAATATTTTTAACGTAGGCCTATATTCGACCGTCTCTGATTCATCTGGGAGAGATTCACGGATCAAAGTTTTCCATGACTGAGTCGGATCTTAATTTTGATGACAACTATAAGACGACATTTTTCCGCCAGGTTTAAGCCAGAAGCGCATTCGGACGAGCGACACCGCTGACCAGGGGCACGCAAGCCGACGTAAAAATTAACGAATATGAGAGACTTTGGGAAACAATTATTGGTAAGTAAGGTATATTCATGCACAAATGTTTACGTAATTTGAAGTATGATATCACATACTGAACGTACATTTTAATGAAAATATATATGCTTTGTACTATGTCGGTGATTGTATCCGTGCATGCACGCCGCGAATGTCACCAGTAGTTCGCGGCGCAGCCCGCCCGACAGGGGTAGAGTCCCAGTGGCTTTCCGGCCGATGCAGCGTCTCGCCTTTCGGTTTTGAACAAGATCGACATCGCCAAAATGTAGACACACTCCAATGGTCCGGTAAATCTGACGGCTCGTGGAGTTTTTCTTCGAACAATTCGAATGACTCACATAAATTATTCGAGGAAACACTACTCGAACCGTCAGATTTACCGGACCAATTCTGGTGAGTGTGCATACATGTATATTTTGGCGATGTTGATCTTGTCAAACGCCGAGAGGCGAAATGCTGCATCAGCCGGAAAGCCACTGGGACTCTACCCCTGTCGAGCGGGTTGCACGCCGCCAACTACTGGTGACACTCTCGGCGTGCAATGCACGGATACAATCACCGACACAGTACAAAGCATTTAGACATTTTCACATTAAAATGCATGTTCATTATGTGATGATAACATACTTCAAATTACTTAAAACTATCTACACTTTAGCTTGAATATGCCTTACTTACCAATAATTGTTTCCAAAGTCTCTCACATTCGTGATTTTTCATGTCGGCTTGCGTGGCCTCAGGTCAGCGGTGTCGCTCGTCTTGCGCTTCTGGCTGAAATCTGGCGACAAAATTTCGTCTTATGCTATGTTCACATTGCCGATCTGTCAACTCGATCAGGCCCGATCAAGGCAATGTTGGGCCTGGTCGGTCTAGCTCGGCAAGGTAATCGGGGTCAATCTACCTTTGATCGGGGTGATCGACAACGCTCTGGCTCCCTACTCGAATGTTTTTGGCATGTTAAAAAAACTCGAGGAGGTAACCAGAACAATTTCGATCAAGTCAGACGGACGCCGATCATGGCAGATTGAACCCGATTACCGGCCGAACTAGACCGAAAAGGCCCCAAATTGGCTTGATCGGGACTGATCGAGTTGACAAATCGGCAGTGTGAACCTAGCATTAGTTGCTGGGCTTAGTTGTCATTAAAATTAAGATCCGAGTCAGACATTGAAATCTCTGACCCTGAATCACTCCCAGATGATTCAGAGACGCTCAAGTATGCCATAATAATGATTACAAATGACCTCGAAGTTTGTTGTTTTACTGGCGACAGGCCTTTAAATGTTCGTATATTGCGTGTATTATGCAAGTCACGCTCGCTTGCTGCACAAGCCAGAGAGCCGCATTCCTCTGATGACGTCAGAGGGTCACGTGATACACAAACACGGTTACAGAGTTTTTTGTGGGCGGGGCGAACTTGGCTAAGAGATAATGATATTTCATTCTCTTGTGCAGTATTGTTTCAATATTAGATGATTTCCCAGGTAACTTTCGATAGAATGGTATTCCAACAACAATATCAACAATCAATTAAAACTTATTTTTATAAGTATTTTCTGGAACCTTTAAATCAGAAAGGGTAAAATCACAACGTGCCACTTTTACTACAGTCCCTTGTAAAGTGACACAATTGTGAATCCAACCTTTTGTTGTTTACAACATATCTCGAGATTAAAACAGGCAAACAAAACAAAACAAATAACATTTAAAAGCTGAGATTTTGCCCTTGACGTTGCTGTAAGGATCATGCCACAAGAGTATTTTCTAATTGCCAGAGAAAACGCTTTTTACTTACACATTTTTTTACACATGCTGCAGCACGTCTCACAAATTGTGCAAGTAAAAAGAGTCCTCTTTGACATTTAGAAAATACTGCTGTGACACATGTATACGTCAACATCAAGGACAAAGTCTTAGCATTAAAATGCTGTTTGTTCTATTCAATTTGCTTGTTTTGATTTCGAGATGTCTCGTTAACAACAAAACAGTGGAATCACAATTGTGTCACTTTTACGGGAAGAGGGCCTGATGCTATCATTCACTGTAATTAAAGTAGCACATTTGTGATTTTACCTTTTCGTTGTTAAGTGAACATATCTCAGGATCAAAACAAGCACACTGAACAGAACAAACGGCATTTGAAAGCTAAGACTATGCCTTTGATGATGATGGAAGTATGACATCACAAAAATGTTTTTCTCATTACCAAAGAGGGCACTTTTGACTTGCACAATTATTTTTGAGACACACTGTGTAGACAGATTGGCTGCTAACGTGGCCGCGACACGTTTGACTATAATATTATACAAATATACCAAGCTGTGAGAAAGTATAGTGGAAAATATCTATCTGAGGAGGGACTCTCGTAGTAACATTTTTCCGAGGGGCGAAGCTCCGAGGAAATATATTACTGCCAGTCCCTCCGAACTTAATGCTTGGTATATTTGTTTTATATACCTCCCACCTAATAAAATTGAAAAATAATGTTAAGCAAACTCTAAAGAGTGGTACTATTAATGAGTATCATCGCAGTCTGCTTCCGAAATGGAAAAATTTCTACGCAACTGACCAACTTGCTGTGCAGTGCAGTATGTACACTACCCGCACACGTTGCCTGCGGGCGCTGGCGCAGTAAGCCGCAGCCGTAGGCGATGTGAGTTAATTTTTTTTGGTACATTTTCCGCATTTCAATTTATGATTCATAAATCGGCGCTTATAATCCGAAGGGTCAACGTGAAATCTTCATTGTAACACCAATGAAATGTTAAAAATAACATTAAAATAAAACAACATGGTAATTAGTATACTAAAATTGTCATTTTGAGTTTCACGGCAAATGAGACGCCATTTTGATTTCGGGTTGTGAGCATGCGCAGTATGTGCAGTGCTACCGAGAGAAAAATTGTGAAAAATATACGGAGCTGTGGCGAGGATTTTTAATTTCTAGTGAAATAATGTTTGATCATATTAGCATCAATCAACCAATTGCGATTTAGAAAATGCTCATGAATATTCATAGAGCGATATAAATATATATATACACGTTGTGAAAGCTATCTTGGTGCTGTATATAGTGCTCGATAATCGATATCACGATGACAGAGCGAAGGATAAACAAACAAGATAATACACACAAGTGGACTACAGGTTCGTCGTTGATTTATTGCTACTCAGAGTTTCACGCATGTTGCGATCATCAGGCAATTTTGATTATGACAACATGATACAATGACATCGTGCAATTCAAATGAATGCGCGTTATGCGCAAAGCCCAATATTACGCACAGAGCAGACAGGTGCGCATGTTGCTATGGTGTACATAGCGCACAAGAAATCGGAAATTAAATTAAAGGTCCGATAGCGTTGAAATAGATATAGATACCAGGCAATCAAGCGGTATTACAACAGAAATATTATGTGTAATTATAAATCAAATACACGAAAGGCTATGGAAATATATATATATATATATATATATATGATCACTATGTATAATATTGGGCTCCCGAGACATTTATAGAGAGGTTATGTAACTTCATTCCTGAAATTACACAAGTAGAACTTATTTTCATGGCGACATTTAGGGACAAGTTCCGGTTTTTTGTTCAAGAGTGATTGCTTGTTGGCAGACATTATAGACAGCTTCTCAGTTACACAAGGTCGCATCTCTTTGTTTCATTGCTGTACGCTCTGGCTGGTTTAGCGATGGACCACTTGATGGAGTAAGGTGTATCGTGTTGCTTAAGATCCCAGATGTACTTGGATAACTCCGTGCTGTGCCGATATCTTTCATGTCTGAAAGATTGGAGGTGGTTGTTGTATCTGGACTATAAAGGGGGCTCGATAAGACCGATGTCAACTTTCGGTGTATCCTGTCCAATTACTTCCGCTTTGTAGACGACGTCAGAGGTTAGGCACTTCCCATCAAGAGGGCATGTGGTCTTACTCCGGCAGTTGCACGTCTTATTATTGTCGGACTTTCTGTCTGAATCGAGAGTGCGTTTATTATGCCCTTTAATTATGGTGGTTATATTGGGCATACAGCTGTAGCTCACCTTCAAGTTATTACGGTTGAAAATCTTCCTCAGCTTCGAGTTCGGAGGGAATGCCTGTCGACCAGGTACAGGAATGTGCTGCCGAAGTTAGTAGCGACGTTTTTACTGAACGGTGGGTTGAACCAGATGATGTTCCGCTTCCTGTTCCTTTTATTCCTCCTGAGTTGCTCATTCGTGAAGGAGAGACCATCTGAGTGTCCACTACACTTAAGCGCGTCGTTGTAGATCCGAGCTGCTTTCATGAATGTTTCTTCGTCGCAGGAGATTTGTAATAGCCGTCTGCCTACAGAAGCTGGGAGATTCCTAATGATCGATGGTGGATGATTAGACTTACTGTGTATGTACACAGTTTGATCATTCGGCTTCCGATAAGGGTAGTACTTGCCACTGGATAGGTTAAGAGTGATATCCAGGAAGTTCGTGACTTTCAGATTGCATGCAATGGTGATTTTAAGGCCGAGAGTCAGGAATGTTTTTGTTATTCTTTTTCTAATACGGTCGGCCTCGCTGCCAGTGATTTTTTAAACACAGAAAGTCCGTCATCCCTGTAGAGGCCAATGTTCTGTTTGCCATACTCTTTAGACAGGGTATCCAGGATGTACAAGCCTACAAGTTCACAGACTTCGGCGCCATCAAAACTCCTCATGGTGACGTCGAATGGGCTGTTATTATCCTTCTTTTCCAAGCCGTGCCGTTATCAAAGAGCAGTGACTACCTCGCGTGCTTAATTATTTTGACGTCACTGTCGGGGATGTTGGTGTGATCGCGAGCGAAGTTGATAGCTTTTGATAGCAGGCTCTCTGTGATGGACGGGTAGAAGTTCACGACGTCGAAAGTAATGAAGGTGTGTCTGTCTTTATCTCTCAAGTTCTTAAAGACACTATGTAACACTGTGGAAGACCCGTTTAAAAAATTGTCAAACTTTGCTATCTGACATATCTGACAGTGTTTGCATGGACAAATAAACACCTTAGAACACAAAAATTTGGACAGTTATGCTGTCACTAGTACAATATGTGCAGATTCAAATTGGCACATTAATTTCCTATCGGGCGATAGGAAATTCTGCAACACAGCAGTCTATGCACTCTTAATTATTCGTGGTTGTTTTTTCCGGGGTCAATTCCAACCAACTATATTCGTGGTTGATTCGAACGCATTCGGGGTTGAAATGACGAGCGGACGACTAGTTCTTTCAACAACGGCGAAACGAGTTGCAGCAATTTGACCACGGAGAACGTTGATTCGCCACTGATATGCGCATTGATATCCGTGGGTAGGGCTACATTGATATAAGAAAACATTGCCACAACTGTAAAGTTCGGTGAACTGGTTATTAATCTAGTACAATTTTAGAAAAACTTATAAAACTAATAAACAGTGTGACAAAATATGTCAAATTTCCCACGTGGAATAATTTATGTCTTGGAACTATTTGCGCGGACGGTGATAAGAACGCAGTGTGCCGGTCTTCCCGCGCGCTTTGAAATTTTACAATTCACGAGCGCGTCCGGTGGCTACGATGGAACCGTTCCTACTTCGTGTCGGTTTTGGCGACAAAATAGACATATTTAAAGGTAAGTTTTGATTAAAATATATTTGTAGTAGTAGCATGAACCTCAAAATTATTGGCCGCCATATTTTGAGCTAGCGATGTGAATAATCATGTACGAAAGTGATTCGGGGTCAAAGCCAAAATTATCGCTGTAACAGTTAGACTACCGTATGTTAGATCTTATGTCGCCTGCAGCAAACCTGTACGTTACTGTCTTTAGGACCGGGCAATGTTCTAATTCTAAGTACAAAAGACGTTCGAAATACCGTTCAAAATCATTCTTGACATGTTCTCACATATCAGCTCTCTCCAATCCTTGTTCATTTGATGAAAATTATGTACGTTTTGGACGAAAATATTGGCCAAACTCACGAAAGGTGCAGCGATTGTTCCGTACGGCTCGCGGTCTTCGCTCTGCGCGCTACGA
>JZLH01S0245248.1:6386-21300 GCA_001188425.1 Eucidaris tribuloides
ACTGTGTATTCTCTTTAAGGGCCGTACTGAGCATACTGTCATGGGAATTCTTGTGCCAATGCAAAACTTGGCCTTATGGATTATAGTTACACTAAAACTGTCATCGATCGACTTACTATTTATAGCTCGTTGTCCCATGTATGCCCTCAACTTGCTCAAGCGTGAATAATCCTGTATTAATCTATTTATACTGTATACACGTACTCATATATAACATGCATGACTTCTAGTAAATATTTCCTCAATCTGTGTTTAGATATAAACACATTATCAGTTAACGACAATCTTTCGACGTATTATTAACATGTTTGTACGATTCATTCACTTTCAGACTTTGCACCACTCAAAATAGGTAGGGCAGCTATTGAGCTATGCCAAACTGCGATAATGCAATACTGATCAGAAAACTAAACATGACTATCATTGACTCACTGTTTATTTTGCTACACATTTTTGTGAATATGATATGAAAATAAACTGTTTGGAAAAAATGCTTAAAGGCACTGTATAACATGTATTCCGGGTCGTTTTTAATTTTAAAATTCTTTTTTATGTCTTGTTCTTATTTTGAAACTTTATGTTCTAAAAAATGATACCTTCTGAAAAAATTTTGCAGTTTATCTAAAACGGATCCAGTAAGTCTTTAAAAATTAGTACAAAATCATGACTTTGCATCCAGCTTTCCCCATTAGGTGGTGTGTTGCCAGGAATTTGCCTATCGCCCGACAGAAATATTAAATGTTGCAATTTTGGATGATTCTCAATATGTTTGTGACATTGAGACAGCATACTTCCTAAACTTTTTTTCTTAAGGTGTTTATATGTCCATTTTCATAACAACTGTCAGAGTGAGCCCAAAGTTCTGAACAATTTTTTAACGTCGTCTTCACCAGTGTTTATAGTGTCTTTAATGTTTGCATCCTTCTTAAAGCATTGTTTATAACATTTCCCAGTAAAAATCTTGAGCTGTTTCTTTTCATTAATTTCCCATGCTACCAGGTCCTTCTATACAGAGTCTAAAATGACCCTGAAAAATCTTGTCAGTTATTAAAACGATCTTAAAAGTGCTTAAAAAAAATGAGAATCATTGAGAGACATTCAGCTTTCCCCCAATTTATTCTGTTTTTTTGTATTATTGTCTCAAATTCCTTATTCCTTTATTAGAAATTCATGTTCATATTGTATCTGCACATATTGTACTAGTAACAGCATAACTGTCCAAACTTTTGTGTTCTAGGGTGTTTATTTGTCCATTCAAACACTGTCAGATATGTCAGATAGCAAAGTTCTACTATTTTTTTAAACGTGTCTTCCTCAGTGTTATATAGTGTCTTTAAGAGACATGCAGCCTTGTCTATGAATTCACTGGTTTAACATCGTAAAAGCTCCATTTAAAAATTGACAAACTTTGATATCTTGCCTCTGTGATGGTATTTAAATGGACAAATACACTCTCTAAATAGTACACAGAACCTCTGATAGTTATGCTCTCACTAAAAAAAATATGTTTACGGAAATATTGGCATATCAATCAATGTGCTGGGGAGAAAAGTTCTACAACACATGCGCAGCAGTTTATGGGGGAAGAGAGGCTGCTTATTGATTTCCACTTTTTTAAATGCACGTAATGACCATTTCGAACTAAAATTTCTTCTAGGTTTAATTTTTTTTAGACCTTATTATATACACTACTAGCATGGACGATCAAGTAGCTCAGATTATTCAAAAAATGGAAACATTTTTAAACGATGCCTTTAAGTTTAACATTTTACTGTACTTGTCTTTACTTTTTTTGGGGGGGGGGAGGTCATGTTGGTATTGATTCTGATTGCATAATACATTTTCCTCTGTGCTACTTAGAGTCGATATAAACTGACACAACAGAAGAAGCCTAAAGAGTGCCTAGTGTCAAAAGCACCTCACAATTCAATAGAGAAGGATCTTTTTGACAATTTCCTCATTATTTTCAACAGAGGTAATGGATTCTGTGCAGTGTGGAAAAGGATACAACTTGCATGCTATCTGTGCTTACTGTAGGTGTATTTTGACATCACCGTTACCACTGATCTAACAAATAAACTTAAAAGGGGAGGGAATTCCATTCTGACGTCAAGTTGATTTTAATAAAAGGAGAAAAATTAGAGAAACCTATTAATGAAGGTTTGGTTAAAATCCTTCTGAATCAACAAGAGCCCCGGGGAGTACGACGCTCACCTGAGGTCTCGCAAACTCTCTATGGTACCCATAGAAAAAACATCAGTTATACATATAGTTTTGGCCCCTGGAGCCTGATATCTAGGCACCAACGTAGCCAAATGAACCAGTTGAAAAACTTTGCATCCCCTTGCTGTATAGCTGATTTTGCCAAGTTAAATTAAATTTTAACATCCGTTTTTATAAAACAAGGCATGGCCCTATTATTCTTTAACATTGACCTTTATCTGCTACATATGTGATACTTGACCCCCAAATAACATTGAGGTCCCTGTTACGTCATCTAACCAACCCAAGTTTGGTTACAATGGGCTTGTGGTTAGAAAGTTTACCTAGTTTGGGCCGCTTATGCCCTGCCGGCAGAGGGGACCCTGGGCCCCCCCACCCCGGGGGTGAGGGGTGAGCTGGCGTGTATACCGTTCCGGACCTCTTCCCTCCCCTGGGAATCATTACCACCAAGGTTTTTGAGTCTGAAGCATCGAGTCCATTGATGTGAATGTGAAATTATCCTATAGGCCCTACCCCCAAAATTTTTGCCCCCCTTTAGGAAGCAACGGGCCACCCTGGGCATTGTCATAGGAAGATTTAATTCAAGCACATATAGAGGTAGTCTACACACAAAAGTGGCTTAACTAAACATTTCTGATCTCAAGAGAATAAGTGCCAAATACAACAAAGAAGAAACTGAAGCTTCATTTGACTTTTGACCTACATAAGGTGACGCTTTGACCCCCAAATAACATGTGAGGTCCAGTTACCATCTACCACCCAAGTTTGGTTGACAAATGCGGCTTGTCGGTTAGAAAGTTTACGAGTTTGGGGCCTTATGGGCCCTAGGCCCTGGCCCCCAGGGGGCCTGGTGTACCATTCCAAGGAACCCTCTTCCCCTCCCTGAGATCATTCCACCAAGTTTGGTCTAAATCGCATTAATTGAATGTGAATTAATTCCTGTAGGCTACCCAAACTTTTGCCCGCCCTTGGGGGCCAAACGGGAGCCACCCTGGGCATGTCATGAGGAACAATTATTTCAGCACATATAGGAGGTATCTACACACAAAGTGGCTTAACCTAAACTATTTCCTGATCTAGAAAAGAGTTTGAAAACTACCTATTTTTGCCCTTAGGGCCCTGCCCCTGGCGCCGCCGGGGCCAGGTTTACGCAGTTGAGGACAGGACATTGAATCCCGCACGCCCTCTAAGGATCACTCCTGCCAGTTGGGACGCAAATCCAATATGCATTTTGGAAGGAAGAAGCTGAAAATGTGTAAAGAGTTTACGCACGACCAGCGACGAACGACAGGACGACGGACAAAAAGCGCATCGCAATAGCTGCAGCTTGAGCCTTGGCATAAGGTGAGCTAAAAAATATACCCAGAGTTTACGAATTTTAAAAGTTTAAATTTGTAACGTTATATGCGAGCAGATCCCCATTTGTCATGTAATATAAATTCCATGAAATGCCATTTTCTCAGAAAATTGAAAATGATTTAACCTGTGCATATGTAATCAGAAACACTATTTCATACATGCTTCTATGAAAATAAGAATCACTTATTATGAACCAATCATCAAAAATGGCAATTCATGGAATTTATATTACATAAAATATGAAGAGCTGCTCGCATGTGACGTCAAAAAATTAAAACTGTGAAACCTTATAACTCTGATATTCTTTGGTGTTTCTCCCATTTTTGTGTGTGTTTTTATTAAAACCCAACTTGACTGTCTCTTTAATGATTCAGAGCGAAAGATCAACACCTATTTCCCTCAAGTCTCTTTCAAACTGTTTGGTTTTGGAAGACACAAATGTTGATCAACATCGTTATTGTCAACCGACAACACGAAATCGTGCAACCGCAGGAACTTTTTAAACAAGTATTTGACATTTTTGAGCAGGAAAAATCAAAACAACTCTCAACATCGGAAAACTGCGTTACAAATACTTACAATGTCACAAAATTTGTTGTAAACATTTCATATCATTCAGTCACACTTCCGTCGGTAAAACATTTGTTTCTTTTAAAAATAACACGCGTTTTTTCAACGAAATTACATTATTCCAATAAATAATATTGTAAAATGCAATGGACGGTTCAAACATAATCATACAATCGCACAAATCATACCTTAATTTTAGTGTTGACAATCCACTTGAGGCAGCTATAGTACAACAACCGGCACTTTTTGTGATAATACATACAGCTTTACAAGTTTGTATTGCGCTTCAACAGTTGAAATGCCAAATGATCTCTTAGGCCAAACAACCTATTATTCGTCCGATATTGTTTACAATGTCTGCCGCGCTGAACGATGAGTCATACACGAAGTGCAATGTTTGGGACTACAATAATACTACCAGGCTGTCTGGACTGGCTTCTGAAGCAGAGTCGCGCCCTATTTGATTTACTACTAGCATTTGCGCTATTGTTTTGCTTGTCAATAGCAGCCACCTGGCTGGACCACAGAGATGACAAATGAGTCATCGTATAATAGCGGGTCTGAGTCTTTGACGTCTGTATATAAATCCACCAACAGGTTGTCAATAGAATACATCCGATCGTTTAATTAATTCCACTACCGTCTACCACTGACTCCAAAGCTTTCAAAAAACACTGTTTTCTTAAAACATAAAATCAATTTAATTGACCCTTGACTGAACCATGTACTACTAGTCTCTTGCTTCATCATCAATTATCAAGAAATAATGATAGCAATTATCAACCATTTGGAATGCCATCCAAGGAGATTTAATAAATCATAAAAAGGCATAAAATGATTGACAACATTTGCTACTTCATGGTTAACAAGTACAAAGTCGAGCTGTAGTATTTTTACAGCTTATTAAGTCTTGACTAGCAGATAATTCGTCGTATAAAAATCAAGCAAATGTTAATAATGATCCTTCCAACATTCACTGGAATGCGAATATCGTGGTAGAACAGAAACAAACGAAAGGGATTTGAAGAACGAAATGAAAAAAAAACTTTTGTTACGTTTAAAACGTAAAGTCAAATTAAAAATATTAGAGAATTACACTTATACGACAGTGTTAGTGGTGGTAAAGAGATTACGGTGGTGGTGGTGGTGGTAATGATGATGGCTGTAGACTTGTAGTTATAGTTGTGAAGGAGTTGGTGCCTGATGATGATGGTGATGTGGTTGTGGATGATGGTAGTGGTGGTGATGGTGTTGTTATGATTAAATGAAAGGAATTATTCAGAGAGGTGAAATGCGATGTAATAAATTGATTCAGTATTACAAGAATTGTCAAATACAAGCCGATAAATTTGGTGTTAGATTGGACAAGACTAACTTAAAAGGTAAAAGGAAGTAGTAAGACACTGCAAGTTTCGGTACATTTCATTTAAACTCAATAGTTTATTATATCCGAGCAATGATTTAACCGGTGGTGGAGACATTGTTTTAAAATTTTGTGGTGTATTATGACATTATGTGGGTTACTAAAACGTGGAACCACTGTAATATGCGAGTTGTTACTTGATATGCAAACGTAAATTACACAAAACAAATTTCTACACGTGTTGTATGGAAAAATAAGAAGAAAAATGAAATAATTAAATACAAAAAGAACATGAAAATGGATATTGACAAAAAAGAATCGCTTAAATAAACAGAATAGTGAATGAGGCTTCAAAATTAATTCATGCACCGTTTTGACGGGTATCCTACAGGGCCTTATTTCAATTATTACGTGGCTACCTAGATGACGTTGCTTTTGACAATTGAAGAATGTGGTTTTAGTGATACCTTTCAATAACAAGGGTTTCTGCATATTTTCAATTAAATTGCCTGTCTATAATTTCAGTTGACAGCTCGGAAAAACACACGTTACAAAAATTATGTGCAATATAATCATCCTCTTTATGACAAAGACCAGATCACTGATTGATTTTGATTGTAGTTGGAGATGTCAGGCTAGGTGTAAGGCAAATTGCTCTTCCCTGAGTCTGCGTAAACAACAACCCAAAGACTCATCTGTTAGAGTTGCAGGCTTGTAGCAAGCAGGGGAGGTGCTCTCCAACCTCAGCTGGCCTTACGAAGCCTGTTGATTGTGGACAGGACCGGTATTAGAAAGTATAGTTTAAACTAACCACTTCATGAGATTTTCCCCAGCATATTAAAGTTTGATACAAGAGTTAACAATGACGCGCCGTTTTAAAAAAAAAAATATTAGCTACATAATCCTCCATGTTACTTTAGTTCTGACTGTACAGTAGAAACTAAATGGGGCTGATTCATCAACCTATTTAGTTGTCTGACTGTAAATTGTTATTGGCTCCTGCGTAATTATAGTCTAACTGCGCAATGAGGCACGTCCATCAACAGGTGGGATTTGTAAGGAGCTGCATTTTGGAATAAAATGTCATTTTGATTATTATTATTATATTATTATATTATTATTATTATTAGTAGTTATTATTATTATTATTAGTTATTATTAGATATTATTATTATTATTATTATTATTATTATAAATTTGATATTCATATCACTGCTAAATAAATGGTCTTTGAATTGGGCTCTATTTGCAAATGAAGCTTGCAGGAAAAAAGATTTACTGTCTTAAAAACTGTTGTGAACATTCACGTGCCTTTAAAGAGAGAATACTTTCGTGTTTATTACCCAAAATGTTCAAAGTCATGGGACATTTTGCGTCTCATATGCATATGAATGGCAGTATGACAGCTATGGTCTGCCTGTGATATGTGAGTACAGGACACGTGCCCATTTGAATGAAAATGGCTCAACACTTTCGCAATCGTTGTACATTTGTAATCGTACGATCATCCATAAATGTCGATTGGATGGGATTACTTTTCATGCGTGGAAATAAACATTTTTCGTGTTTTCCAACAAGAATGATACACTTGTTGTTATGATTATTGATTTGGTGATTTGAGGGTGTTTGGAATCTGTAGGCTATTTTAGTCTGAGGCAAAATGCTAATTTCTTGAAGTTGCTATTTATCAACTCAGCGATCCAGCCAGATCACGAAAATATTCTCGCGTGTAGGACCGGCGTGCCCATTCAATAGTTCCGTCGAGACAAAGGCTCAGGAATGCCTCGCTTTGACAGGAAGACGCGGTACAGCTACGTCTTTGTAATTGTTCATCGGCGGTTTGTTCTGCATTGCACGCTGGGGAGGACGCTGAGGAATATCTCGCGTTCCCGTATGCACCGCGCGCTGATTGAAAATTTGGGAAATTTTGAGCGAAAACAACGGGTTGCCTCGGAAAAAAACGGCCGTAGATTCAAACGAAGTAACTCAAAATCAATGATCACGGGTATTCAGTAATTGTTGGAAAAGAATGTTCTAACCTCTAAACAGTAAAAGAAGATGCAAATGACATGATTAGCGATCGCAGGTGTAGATTAGGTTCTGGGCCACCCTGTATATGGGACAAAGTTGCCGTATGATCCACCACCCTGCAACCAACGCGGAAATAAAATGTTGGGCTGCTGAGATGAAGAATATGGAAAGAGGGGAGAAATCGCGTTCGCACAGTATTCTTTTGACCCGTACGTAATAATGTTTGACTAAGAGAGTTGGGACTGAAAAGTGAGAATGGGAAACGTTGATGAACAAAAGAGCTAATTAAGTGCCCTATCATAAACGCACAAATTTTACAAATAATTTTTAGCCTCATGAAAAGGTGTGGTCCGACATGTAGTCGGAACATACTGATAGATACATTTGAGGTGTAATTCTGTAAAATTTTTTTTGATATCATCATGATTAATGCACAAGCATGAAATTTAATGCATGGCTCAATCTTGGATGTTTCCTTCCAAACAAAAGTTTTACACTGACTGCTTTAAAGAACATAGTGGTTGAGGAATGAAAACATACTAACATGCGAAAAAACCACCAGTAGCGGGATGGAACAAAGAGGAAGTAAAAAATTTTATGGCATGTGTAAATGGTTGATGGAGGTAGATAGATAGATGATAGATGTGTAGATTAGATAGAAAAAATAACTAAGAACGAGTGCAAAGTAAATAGATAATAATTGAATAAGTTGACATTGTTCGTAGAATAGGGAATTTATAATCGGATGTGTGTGGTTGCCTTCAACTGCGTCAAGTACAGGAGAATAGAGATACAATGGCTATGACTCATTCAATGGACTGTTTTCAGGAGCGGATAAAAAAAATCCTATTATCAAGGTCCATGATGGTGACGCATTCTCGATTCTTTTGAGGCGCCGAATCTTTTCGACATGTTTTCAGTGTCCATTGTGGAAAGGACAAGTTTGACGTTGTATGTACATTGTGTGTGGTACTTTAATTGATTTGTATCCCGCGTGAAGCAGATTATCCCTCAGTTGATTACTCTACCAATCAGACAGTGTCATTACAACATGTCCAGGCAATCGCGAACCTATTCCACAAGCGATAATAATCCCCTTTTGTGACCCCCGTTTGACTTTCTCCATCCTCCTCCCCCCCCCCCCCCTCCGCTCCCCCCCCCCCCCCGGCCCCCTTCAGGCAAAAGCCACAAAATGACTTCCTCAGATCTCGACACCTGTATTGTTTCTTCTATACCCCCACCCCCACTCCACAGCCTTCGATGTTATACACGGGGATAATACACGTACATGCATAAAAGGCAGCCACGTCCTAGACCCGTTAGACAAGTTCATTGTTAGGCACGGGCCCGTGGGAGGCGCAGGCGGTGAAGTGTATTCCATAGGTCGCCATGGGCGACGTCGGGCGGGGAGGGGGGACAGGGGTTGAACGTGTCCCCCTCGTGAGTTTTTTTCTGGGGGGATCGTCCCTCGATTCTTTAGGGAAGTTTGATACTAATATTTTGTCTAGTTTTTGTAATACGATTTGTAGCCGCACCTATTCAAAAGACAAATATGATTGATACAGATTATTATACTTGTATTAAAGGTGGAGGGGGGAGTGGGTTCACCTAAAACATGTTTTTGTTCAGATGTGCTTTTTGAAGGCAGACGTTACTTTTTGTTGATTATTATTATTATTTTATTATTATTATTCTTATTATTATTATTATTATTATGTTATTATTATTTTATTATTATGATACTTATATTCATCAAAGATACTTTTACAAACAACAAAAAGTCTACTACTACTTCTACTACTACTACTATTATTGATTCAAAGTTCACATTTTCCACTTCGCCTAACGAAATGTATCCTTGGGCGTTTTGTTTACTCCGGTGTGAGGTATTTTTACTTCGTCTTTCGTGGTTTTGCCCACACCCCCCCCCCTCACATGAAATCCCCGTGCCAAGTGTCAGTTGTGAAATAACTGACAAGTCAAAACTAATGACATGCCAATGTCACATGAAGAAGGTTGGGTTATTTTGTAAAATGTATGTGCATCATGACCGGCGCGTCATGGCCTAGACAGGACACCAGTAATTATTTTTCACACTTTGGAGGGTCGATTTTCACTTATTGTCATTTTTTCGGAACACTTATCACAAAGGGTCAAATAAATGAGCTGTGATGAGTGACATTCCACATCGTAATTGAAACACGTGTAGCTATTAAAAATAAACAGTGAGCGTGCGTAACTGAGGAAGACCTAGGAATTCCAAACATTCACTCGGATGGACATAAGTTACCGTTACGCGCGGCGGCCATGCTTGCATATTCAATTGGTTTTCTTAACGTTGGACCCGGACTCATGAGTGTTTGCGATTGAATTATACGGCCGAATCGCGGCGGGGCTCTTACGAAGCATGATTATGCGCCCTTTTGAGAGAAAAAAAATCGCGAGCATCAGTAGTCTGCGGCAAATAGGAGAGGAACCACTTTATGTAGTGTGAGCGAGGATAATCTTTCACAATTACCTGTTGGCATGTGTGTCGCAATCACGGCCAATGCGACTGACGAAGGGTCGGGAATAAGGAACAAAGGATGCTGTACGTACACACTTGGAACAGATACCAGCAGATTAGGGGGGGGGGGGGGGGGGGAAGTTTATTCAACGCAGAGGTGCACTGGAAAAATTTGTTCTTTTCAAACAAGTCGCCTGGCTGCAGTAGCGTACGATTTAAAAACACATCTGGATATTGGATTGATCTCCTTGATAGCTCGGCGAGACGTAAGTGGTTACTAATCATATCTACGGTGTATAATTGGATAGTTTGACTATTATGTCAAACGTGTGTGTAGAATGTATGGAGAGTGTGAAGCATTTTGACAATTGCGGTTAAGTTTTGACGGGGATCACCGATCGTCGCGAGTACACGAAGTGTGTGGGAATGCGGAGGGGTGTGTTGTGAGTAGACCGAAGACCAGTGCATGCGGCAACCGCTTTGAGGATAGCATTGCCACACATGTGTATACGCGGCCCCCGTTAGTAATTTATAGTTAGCGGTTTGCAGCTTATCAATTCGTCTGGCCTGATAGAATTTGTTGGTGTGTAATTTGCGATAGCCTAGGTCATAGAAAAAAATACACACACACTTCGTTTACTGTAGCGTGTACTGCTGTATGCCAAACATGCGAATCGAAGGCTAATCAACGAGTTCACATAGCGCGTGGAGCGAACTAAATGGTATTCTACATGTGATGTATTCACAAGTTGCAAGAAGCGTAAGAATTTACCATTTTAGTTTATTTATGCCTGCCGATAACAGTTTGTCAACCTATTGGTATATTGACCTATTATTATGTGTCGAAGCAGAGGGCCCATCTTGTACGCAAGTGCCGATATAATGAGTGAAATAAATTGCATGCAAGTTGAGCACAATTTTTGCTACTTTAGGTGCTTACAGCTGCTGTATTAAAAAGTCCGTAGGTTTTCAGGTCTACGCTTATGCTGAATGGCAGTGCACTTTGGTTGGCTTGATATGGTATGACATGCTAGTATACTATATATAATACTAATTATAATATAATATAATGTTATAAATATAATGAAATATAATATAATATAATAATATAATATCAATTTAATTAATACAACTATAAATATAATATTATATAATATAAATATAATATTAATAATATAATATAATATAATTATAAATATAATATAATAAATATAATTATATATAATATAATATATATAATATAATATAATATGATATAATATAATATAATATAATATAAGTAGTATATTATAATATAATATATAGGTTTTTCCCGGTCATTTTCACACGTTTTTTGCATTCCATTTGTTAGCCACAAATCATTCAGTTTCAAAGTGAAATAGAATGAACACGTGATACAAATTCATTCGTATTTATTTCAAATGACATGTCCGGTGGTCCTTATAAAGCATTTCGGTTTACTCAAAGCACTGTAGTCCAAATTATAAAGCCATACAATGCTGTTTCATTTCACGTGCTGTTAAAAATGCTGGGTATTCACGCATTCATATTCAGGGAATTGTGCAACACGTGTTATAAAAGTGCACATATTTTATTGTTCAAGTCACCCAATGATACGTATACTTCCTGGCTATGAGATAGTCTACTGCGTAGCTGTATCACACACACACACCACACACACACACACACACACACACACACACGACACACACACACACACACCACACACATACACACACACACACACACACACACACCATCACACACGCACCGCAACGCAGCACACACAAAGCACACAACAACACGCACACACGCCACACACACACACACACACACACACGCATACAATGTCGCTCTCACACACACAGCACACACACACACACGCATTACAATCTCTCTCACACACACACACACACACACATCACACACACACACACACACACACGATGACAATCATACACACAACTATATATATGATCTATCACACTTATGTATGGTATATATATATATATATATATAGGTATGTGTACAAGAATACAGTATAGAACAAAGGTTATGAATGCCTATATATATATTATGTGAGCTGTGATGTGTCCGTGGAGTAGCTGTGTGTGTGTGTAGAGACAAATCAGAGGGTCTGTGTGCGTGTGTGTGTGTATGTGGAGTGTGTTGAGGCCATGTGTGTGTGTGTTGTGTGCGTGTGTGGCGTGTGTGATGGTAGTGGTGTGTGTGTTGTGTGTGCTGTGTGTGTGTGTGTGTGTGTGTGTGTGTGGGGTATGTGTGTGTGGTGAAATGTGTGGTGTGTGTGTGTGTGTGTGTGAATGATTCAAGAATAGAAAACAAAACAAAGATTTACATCAACAAAGTTGAATGCGGGGACTAGCTGTTTAAATAGAATGTCTAAAGCCAATAAAAGATTACACGAAGTAAATGAAGAAAAAGGCTGTAAAATCGGAGCCGCAGGAGTAAGCCTCTTGACCTATTTGATTCTGGGAAATGAATTATGTGATTACCTGATACATTGATTTTTGTTAACAAAAATTTGGGAAAGTTGAGGCAAGTGTCTTTGTTATGAAAAAGCAAAACTGATAACATTTGATAAAACTTCCAACCTTCGAATTGAAAATTCTCAGTTTGTGGGCCGGATTCTCATCAAACGACGTTGAATTAGAATATAACGGATCCCGATATATGAGTTGTGTAGCTGATAAGTTAAATGGACGTAAACAACAGTTGCGAAAATGACCGGGAAAACCGTATGGGTATAATATAAACTGATAATATATATATAATAATATACATAATATAATATAATATAATATAATATAATATATTATTAATATAATATTAAATATAATATAAATATAATATAAATAGTAATAGTAATAAGATAATAGGCTTTTCCGGTCATTTCGCCAACTTTTTTTACTATTTTAACGTATCTAATATTCAAATTCAACTCGTTTGATGAAGTCCGGACAAACTGAATTTTCAATTTCAAGTTTCATGTTTTCAGTTGTCAGTTTTGCCTTTCATCTAACACGACTTGCTCGTTCATTTTCTAAAAACGATCAATGTATTCAGGTATTCAGTTATTCAATTTCAAATCGCAGTACGTTCAAGCAGGTTGATCTGCGCTCGATTTTACAGTTTCTTTTCTCATTTGACGTGTAATTTGGTGTTTATTGCTTTAGAAGATAAATCTATTTAAAATTTTTAACGAATGTGTTGTACCTTATACAACCTGAAAAGCTTGCCCGAACATTTTGCAACAACTAATGTAGGCAAGTTGCGGATTCCAGCGTTTTGAAATGTATTCATATAAAACCAGGTTTGCGGAATAACAGCTTGTTTCTAGACCCGAAGGAAGAAACATTCTTCCATACCAATGTGCATGGGTGCTTTGTGAATTGGGGCTATTCTCGATTAATTGAATCCCAATTTTGTGCTTACCTACCCTTATTTGTTTACAAATCTTGAGATTCTTAACTTCACATTCGTTCAATTTCACAGCTGGTCAGTACAGTTACACCATTTTACATGTCCTCAAATGACTTGAATTAAATGAGCGCATTTCATAAGGACGAGTTGCCCATTCTTGAATATGAATGTCGTGAAAGACCCCACTCACTGGCTTAAACCCACATGAATTAAAAACGTGTTGTGGGCTTATAAATTTGAGCTTCAGCTATTTGAGAAAGTGAAAGCTTTATAAATGAAACTGAATATCAGTTGGAAGAAAAGGAAATGGATTTGTATCACGCGTTCAATTCTATTTCACTTGAAACTGAAGTGATCTGAGAGAAAACACAAATTGTGAATGCCAAAACTGTGAATGGACCCGAGGAAAACTATAGTATAATATAATAATAATAACTATAGTATAGATATATTAATAATATAGTATGAATATTACGCGTCATAATTACATTTAATGAAATGCAATGTATTTTTTTTTTCGTTTTTTTTTTTTCTAATGCTAAATAATTATATAAGTCATTTGTCTTAAAAAAAAAAGTGTGCTTTTGTGTAGAAGGATTTGTCCATGCTTGTCCTGGATCTAACTGGTCAGATAGTAGTAGGTCATAACAGCTATCATTAACGGAAAAATGAATCATAAAACAAACCACAGTACCAAGCAGCAATAAACATAAAAGGTTTTAAGAATTCGAAACAACATGAACTCCTCTCATCACTCAACGTAGAATTGTATTTGCCAGTAACATGTTGAGAGAAATTTACCAACACCGATATTAAAAGAAATAGAATGGTTAGCGTGATGAATGCATGATACCTCTCGATGAAACGGAAATTAACAACGTCAATCTCGTGCCCATTTGAATGAAACTGTTAAATCGTTAGGGATGACGCTTAGATTATTATTAGTAAAATGTGTGGACTTAGCGTCCTAGGCCTACTAATTTTCGCATAAATGCATTATAATGATAAAATCGATGACAGATATATTTTGTTGACAATTAAAATTGTCAAAACTCGCGTGATTACTTTGACGATATTGATCTTAAGGGTGTTGTTAGACATGCAAGATGAGCGGCTGCCTACGGTTACCCAGGATTAAGGATGGATGTCGTCTTCGGCTATTCTGTCGGTGAAGGATCAGAGCAAACTGAGAGTACTCGAATGATACACACAAAATCCAAATCTTGCGCTGTATGGTTAATTGTCTGCAATAGTAAACGCCATCATCCCTGTTTTTATTCTGACGGTTAAGGTCACATCGCACCACACCCTACTAACAACAACACAGCGATGTGAATAAATTGCATTCATTGTCTCTCTCTGTATTTAGCATCGCAACTGCTGGATCTGCAGTTGCGATCTAAAATACAGAGAGAGACAAA
>JZLH01S0245270.1:15767-33806 GCA_001188425.1 Eucidaris tribuloides
ATACTGCACACGCGCATCATACAAACAGAATTACAATGTTATCTAAGTCATAATAACAGCCTTCTTATCGCGATTTGAAATATAAATTCGATACACAGGACCTGTCAGTCGGGAAAACTGAATTTACGCACTCATGCAAAATGGCCGCACACACAATTTTAAGGCTGTGCCACGTGAGTATGAACTTTTGGAGAAAACTGCGACAAAATTAGTTTGAGATTTTGTGAGTTTATCTGAAAAAACTGCCTGCGCTATCGGTAGTTATAATCAGACAGCAATTCTAACGCAGCGACAGTAATTTGAAGGGGAAATGATCCACGGAACGGGGATATTTTTCCAGTCCTAACACGATAAAAATAATCGGGGAACGCCCTGAATATTCACCCATAAAAATACACAGTTGCATGGCACAAACCTATACCTACCCACTAAATAAGTTCAAAGAACGTAATTATAACAAAAATATATTGAATAACAGCTTTGTAATATAATGTTAAAAGAGTAGTACTTACCTGGCATGTCTAGTTCAAGAGGTATCAACAGCTATAATGTATAATGCACACATTTCTAGGCCTCGGCTTCGTTTCACTTTTTCCTTTTTCTTTTCCTGTCCTTTTCTTTTTTTCCGTGCCCCCCGTGCCCCCCGTAGTACGGGCCAACTGCGTCTCATTTATGTCATCTTATATAACTAAAATTGTATTGAGCTTGGCAAAAAGTCAACATTGATGAAAAATCGATGTATCCTCTTTGGGGAAACAAGCTGTAGTTTATTTCCAAAAAGGGATATGGATCCAATAACATTGTGAGAAAATGATATTGTCAGTTACTTCACCCATATACTGCAGTGTTCCTGAGTGAAACCAACTTAAGCTAACAAAGTTACCCCATTATGCGAATGCAAAAACCACATGAGAAAAAAGTGAGTTTTTTTATACATCTTTTATTTCCATTAAAAGGATGTACCCCCTTTGGGATGCACTAAAATCCACCAATACAGCCACAGATATAGAAACAACAGAAACAGGACAAAAGGAACTGAAACTTGAAACTTTCACGTTTAAAATTCGAAACCAGCTAAACATCCTGTTCTTTGACCGCAAGAGTATAATTATTTTATAACTTATTTTTGCATTTTCATTTGATTGGTTGCGAAATACATGGAAGTCCTTCATATTTTCTGTCCAATTGCATTTGTCCAGATTGTGTGATATTGCATCACGCATTTTTATATTGCACTTTCCATTCTTTCTTCATATATATTTCCTAAAAGTTAATCTCTGTTTCATGAATAGTTTCTATGTAGCACTTTCTCTTCAAACTCTAAGTTTGGAAGGTCGTAAGTTCATTTCCGTTACGAAAAAAATCTTTCAAGTTTCATCAATTATTTAAATACTATTAGAGTCATCGATGGCTTGTTTGATTTCATGGTTGTTATTGTTTGTTGGGTAAAATATGAAAAGATCCAACAGTAAAATCAAATTTATCTACATGTTGTGAAAATTATGTATTGACCAAGTATAAAAGAATGAATATATGTGTTGCAGTAGTTCACAGTTTCTATGATATAACAATATAACATTAATGTACCCTCCCTACTCAAAAGTATTGCAACATACACTATGACGCATGCATTTTGAGTTGAAGGGGTCTTTCTATAATGACGTCCTAATGAAGTTTATTATTGGAGAATAACAAATTATTTTAAAAGAAATCAATGAATATAATTTCTCCTTTCTTCTCCAAGGCGGAGAGATTATCAAATGCAGGCGCGCCCACGACAGAGGAGCTGGAACATAAAGATTTAACATTTCTTCGCCTCCCTATAGGGGTGTGGTGTTAATTCACACTAGCATCGTAATTCGATTTCATATTTGCCGTCAAACGGTTTTGATGGTTTGGAAAGACTTCCTACTAACAAACAATGCCAATATGTTCCTTTGATGCTCTCTCAGGAAGAAGACACCACGCCGAGAAGAAGAAACACCTCTTATCTTCATAAAACAGTGATAGGAGAATAAGGCTACCAATTCAAGATGATGGTCTTCTCTCCACATTTTTGTATCCAATGTAATGAAAAGTCGCATGACAGTAAATTTTAGGATGTTTACAATAGTAAACCGCCTTTAAAATTCAGAAAGAATAAGAAATTATAACTTGAAGAGGTCTTGTCTAAAATATGGGGCGTATCCCCTATATCACTGTCTTATAAAGATAGGAGGCGCTTTCTTCTTCGCGGCGTGGTGTCTTCTTTCTGAGACAGCTTCAAAGAAACATATTGGCATTTTTCGTTAGTAGGAAGTCTTTCCAAACCATCAAAACCGTTTGACGGCAAATATGAAATCGAATTACGACGCTAGTGAGAATTAACACCCCACCCATTTAGGGAGGCGAAAAAATGTTAAATGTTTGTGTTCCAGCTCCTCTGTCGTGGGTGCGCCTGCATTTGATTATCTCTCCGTCTTGGTGAACAAAGGAGAAATTATATACATTGATTTCTTTTCAAATAACTTCTAATTTTCCAATAATAAACTTCATTAGAAGATCATAATAGAAAGACCCCATCAACTCGAAATGCATGCGTTATTATAGTGTATGTTGCAATACTTTTGAGTAGGGATGGTACATATATTGTGCCCCCGGTTGGCTAGAAATGTGCATGGAAAATAACAAATCATGTGTTTGTTTCTAATCATTATTATAGAGTTACACTATTTAAAATCAAAGTCATACCAACCATTCCATACTTGTGTCACGCGAGTCACGCATGCTGTATGTTACGAGTCACAGGCCAGGGTATAGATGATTAATTTACACGATCAGGTAAAGCAATCAGCTTCAATATTTTCTTGGTTTTGATCTATACCCTGGTTTATGACTTGTGTGACATAAAACATGCGTGACTCGCATGACATTTACATGGAATGGCTGATATAATAACGCCATGCGATTATGTGATTACATTAAAGCATACTCTCTGAAAACAAGCAGTTCAACAGTGCCAATTTAAGAAGTAAATATTCCATTCTAAGTAGGGAATTCGGTGTCAAAAGAGTTCATTTTGTGCATAAATTTCTAATTTTCCACTATAATTTGATTCTGTGACTAAAATCAAGGGCGCCGGAAGCGGGGGAGCAGAGGGGGCACTTGACCCCCCCCCCTAAAAAAATATTTTTTTTTGGGGGGGGGCGGCAAAACGCGTTCCCCCGCCCCCCCAAGTGTGCCCCCTGGAGGGTAAAATTATTCAATTATTTAAAGACTATAAATGAAGCACATAAAGGCGCACTTTTTTTCTTTGACAATCTTGTCAACCTTTCATTAACTAAAAAAAATGCAAGCACAATTTTGCGTGTATAGATGGTAACCTCCGTCCTTTCGAGAGGTGTGCCGCCTGAATCATACCCATTCGTAAACCTTTCCATTTCGCCTTTCTTCTAAGCTTTCTAGGCATGTACAGCATATTTATCATTGCCTCAATCAATGCGGTCACGTCCTAAGCATTTGAATGAACAATTTCAGACTAAAACCGAAAGGCAAAGTGAAAGTGGTCACAGGTGTACGTATGTTTCGATGAGAATATGAAGAATTCACACGATGATTCTAAGCTCTCGCTCGCTGTTGATTTTCGCGCGGATATATGAACTGTTGTATAAACATAAGAGCTATGAGACTGGGGGGGCGGCGGCACCTGTACCCCCTCGACACAAAACATGAAAATGGAAATTCAGGGAAAAAGCATTTTAAAAATGGGCAAGCTTGTGACGAAAAACATAAATTTTATATTCAAATTAAAACAAAAACACAATTTAAATTGCTAACTAGTGGCTATCTTTTTTTGTTTGTTGTTTAGAAGCAGCTTGCCCGAACTTTCAATAAAAATCCGTCACAACATTTCGCGCCGCGCTCGCGCCGCGCATAATTGTATTCTAAAATGTTTGGAATAATTGAACGATTTGACTGAATGATTTAGCTGGCATTTTACTTTCAAAATTATTAGCTTTTTGTGAGGCTTGTCTATATTTTTTAAACATAATTGGGCGATTACTTTTAGCGACTCTTTTCGTCTATATCAAAGATTATGAGGGGGGCGGGGGGGCAAGTAACGGAACTAACCACTAATGTCTAATTTGTCTTATACTAGCGAAATAAAACGAATTGCAAGTCAATGAAATACAGATTCCATTTGTCACTAAAAGTGAGGCAAAAAATTGTATTTTTTTCAAGGGTGAAATTGACAAATTTTTCTCGATCATGGCGAGGTGGCTACCGCCCTCGCCATAACCCTCCCCCAATTATGTGCTACTGATTCAATATAAATATCAGTATGAATGACGCTTGGTTTCATGCAATTACCTTTAATAGGCAAAACAGGGCCTGCGTGCACTCCACCACTTTATCAACGCATTCTGCGTGCAGCTGCATGGGGATCCCCGCTTCACCCCCTGCAGTTCAAATCTGAAAATGGAATATTCGGGCATTAGTCAGATATTCGGCCAAAAAAATTGCGTCCCCTAGAATTGAAGAGGTCCATACGGGCGGCGGCCCCTATTGTGTATTAATACAAGGTTTTCTGAAAGGATATTGCACGACAATGTGACTTTTTATTCTCGAGTTAATCAATCTAACTTGATGCAAGACGTGAACATACTGTATACATATACTTCCAACAACCCCCCCCCCCCCCCCGGCTCGTCGGCTTCCCTCCCCGCGCGCGAATCTCAGCCCACCATTACATAATGTGCTGCCCGCCGTCGAGGATTTTGCGCCCCTCAAAACTAAAGTGCTTCCGGCGCGCCTGACTAGATATGCGTTTTACTGTGGCATGTCTTACATGAGACAGAGCGTAGTTCACTCACTGTGTTTGTTTGAGCGATATTGCTTCAAAAATTTGTCAGACGGCAATTCCATAGCAAGTCACCATATACATACAGCAGCTTGTAGAAGTAATATCATCTACTCAAACGCACTACCACCTCCGAAGTTCTCAAGATAATACACTACTGAAACATCCATCAGGAAAGTCAAACGTTACCCTTGGTTACAGGGCATTTTTGTATGCTGCCCCCAAACTGTGGAATAATCTTCCATTGTTTATGAGACAATCACTTTCCGCAAAAGAGTTTACGCAGAGGTTAAAAACTCATTGGCTTATTGGAATTTAACCTGAATTGTTTTGTTACATGTAATATATATATAAAAAAATGATTATACTGTAATGCGCAATAGAGTATATTATCATATCTGCGCAATATAAATTTCCTTTATTATTATCATTATTAGAAGAAGAAGAAGTAGTAGTAGTAGTAGTAGTAGTAGTAGTAGTAGTAGTATTTTTATTATTATTATTACTATTACTATTATTATTATTGTTGTTGTTGTTGTTGTTGTTAGTAGTAGTAGTAGTAGTAGAAGTAGTAGTAGTAGTAGTAGTAGTAGTAGTAGTAGTAGTAGTAGTAGTAGTAGTAGTAGTAGTAGTAGTAGTAGTAGTAGTAGTACACTCATGCTCATAATTATGAAATATTTTAGAGGCATTTTAGAAGTTGCCATTTTTCCGTGAACGGTACATCTGGGTTGAACATTTGCTCACCCCAGGTGAAACAATTATAATATAAGTATTTCAGGAATGCTGAACATTTTGTAGCGTTCGACTCGACGCTAAAACATGTGTTTAGAAATGGCGGTATTCAGATTTGTTGTTGAGTCACGTGGTGGTTACGCGCGTTATCAGACTTGTAACAGACAAATCTGATGTTAATTTCATGATAAGTGACATTACATCAAAATTTATCAGTTTTTAGTGTTTTTTTTAATTACTTTAATTTAATAAATTTTCCATGATTTTTGTGAATTTAAAAAATATATATGTATAATTGTTATTGCGCTCGTACGTATTTTAGTTTTTACTTAAGTCATCTCTATGAATCAAAAAAATTGCCTTCACATACTGCGTTGTTTGTGGAAATAAGACACTTGTCTTGAAATTTTGGACTGATATAGCCGAGAAAGAAACGTTAGGGGTATCAAACAAAATATTCCATAATATTGAGCATGAGTGTAGTAGTAGTAGTAGTAGTAGTAGTAGTAGTAGTAGTAGTAGTAGTAGTAGTAGTAGTAGTAGTAGTAGTAGTAGTAGTAGTAGTAGTAGTAGTAGTAGTAGTAGTAGTAGTAGTAGTAGTAGTAGTAGTAGTAGTAGTAGTAGTAGTAGTTTAAACTGGCATGTTGTAAGAAATCATCCGGTGGATGTTTGTCAAACTGATATTCATTCATGGATAGCTTGATAGTAACATAGTTATTGTCAAAACTTTTGCATTCTTAGCTGTTATTTTTTTTTCCATTTCAGTATCGGTATCATATCAACACATATAATAAAATTTCTATTTTTGAATTTTTGAGTTTTCCACAATGTAAACATTGTCTTAAAAGATAATACTACATTGTGGAGGTTCATGTTATAAAATGGTGTAAAACTTTGATGCCTGAGTTACATGCTTAAACAAATGAACATCCTAAAATGCAAAACTCGAGAAAGTTGTTGCAAGTATGAAACGTATATTAAGAAATTGAAGGCCAATAAACAAGACCCAGCAGCCACGACAAATCTATTAAGACTTATCTCTTAACATGCCAGAGAAGAAAAACTACTACTACTACTACTACTACTACTACTACTACTACTACTACTACTACTACTACTACTACTACTACTACTACTACTACTACTACTACTACTACTACTACTACTACTACTACTACTACTACTACTACTACTACTACTACTACTACTACTACTACTACTACTACTACTGTACTACTGACTTACTACTAACTACTAACTACTAATAACAATGATAATAATAATAATACATAATTAATAATAATAATAATAATTAATATAATAATAATAATAATAATAATAATAATAATAATAATAATAAATAATAATAATAATAATGATAATAATAATAAAAATTAAAATTAATAAAGCTTTATGGCCTTTATAGCGCGCATTTTCCAAATACATGTTCAATGTGCTGTCTTCCTAATTAAACAAATGGGGAATTTGAGTTGCTTATTTGAAGAGACCGAAGGAGGAGTGTTGATTTCTGAGATACTTTATGCGTAGTCGGTTCCAGAGTTAAGGGAGCAGCCAGTTCAAAAACGCCTCTTTCACAATCGTAGAGAGGTTTGCCGCTGATTGGTTGCACTAGCGTGATTGCCCGTGAGCGAGCAGACGTGAGCGGTAGATAAGTAAAACTTTAGGCGACCATTGTGGATATCTACACCTATGATACTATGGATATTATAGTGTATTCTTGTTGTTGCCATACTGGCGCACCGTTTGACACGGTAAATTTAAAAATATATTGTTTGCTTAACGTATTGATTTACTATAGATTTAACGATATTTCTTCTACAAGCCTGTATTCTGACTTTGGCAGGAAACCTTAACTTCATTTCAGAGAAGACGCGCCGGAGTCTGCTTCAACCCTGCCCACAGCTGAGAGAGATACAGCGACGACGTGTTTTCGGGATGACCATGCGGGCCCCAGTCGTATGGAATAGGACGCGATATGCCGTGGCCGTTGATCTAATGTTTTCAGATGCGGAGCGGCGGTTGCAGACAACGGCGTATGAAAAACATTGTCAACAGTTTCGGCGCACTTTTGGCCCAAACAAAATTGCACAAAATATTGTATATTGGTAAAAAGTATTTTTGGGTTAATTTTGAGGCATGCCTTGCCTGCCTTTATTAAACATTCTGCCATTACGTTTTATAAAATGTTCAAGTTGTCAAATTATTGGGGGCAAAACGATATGTATTTTCAATGTGGCGACTGCCACCTGCCCCCTACCCCCCCCCCCCCCGCATCGATGGCTCTGGCTTGCTTGCTATGCTTGCTGATCAACGAAAAGCATCGGCGAAAGGAACAATGACTATTCAGTTGGGACATGTTCTGACTCAATTCAACTCCAAGAGCTGATCAAAAAGGTCATGATACGAATGGTGCCAATTTCTGCAACAGTTATAGTTGCAGTGTTTGCTGATGCGTAATACGGACACGTCTGTTAAAACGTTAAAATTATGCATCCTGCATCTGAACATCAAAAGTCAAAGAGATTTATGTCTCACCTTAAAGGCCTGTTTTTTTTTTTTTTTTTTGGTCATTTGCCACTCCAAGCCGTTTCTGTCTCACATTCATTTCAAATAAGCGTACTATGATAAATACAGTGCTTTAGAATTTCGCCGGATTGCATACATGGTAAAGCTTTTTTTGAGAATTTTTTGACGATAAATTATTTGGAAATTTTGGTCGTTCTCAAGTATCATTGCGTACGGTAGTCTATAGGTTTCAGACACTGAAAGGTTAGCCTTTCACCTATTTGTCAATTTTGTAGAGTCCAATCCTATACAATCGTTCTTGAATTCGGGTTCTGGCTGCACTTGTGTGAGTTTTCTGACCTTGTAAGCTTATTGGTAGGTATTAAGTTTCACTATGTGATTAACCCCCAAAAATTTTTTAGGTTTCGCCAGTAAGACTATTTAGTTTAACGGCCACTGAAAAAAATCGAAATTTATTCGCGACTTAACATGCGTGTGTTTCTGTTTTGCGATTTATTGACGCTTAAATTCTCTCGAAACCTTGCCTTTCTTCAACCAAGCGCTGTTAGTGAGAGGTGGATGTTAAAGGGGGATGAAACCATACATCTCGCACTGAGGCTTCAGGAGAGTACAGAACAATTAAGATGAAAATATGTGACACGTATTGAGCAAAGTTGGTTGAAACGGTTCAAGGTTATGGTTTGTTTCAAAGTTTATTTTCCTTCGGTATGAGAGGATCCTTAAATTGGCACAACTACTACTCAGTTTTCAAATGAAAAGTGTGCCGAAGAACTTCCCATTGCGATTTGCTACACAATTGTCAATAATTTACAGTTTTTTGAAGTGTCAATTGCAGAAAGTATTCTAAATTCTTTTCAGAAAAACATGTAGCAATCATTTTTTTGCCTAGGGGACATACTTTGCCACAGCAAAGCTCAAGTGAGCAAAATCAGACTTATTGATAAAAAGTAGAGAATAAGTGAAAATTGTTGTACAAAACCAATGGTACCTCCATCACTTCTAAACTAATAAGCTGTAGAGAATAAATCCATCCTCTAAACTAAGACGTATATAAAACTTGACAAACAAACCTAACTCAAAATCAATACTCCAAATTTCCTTCTTTTATTGTTCTGTAATATCTGAATGCAGGAATGTGTCTGGGTTTCATTCCACTTTAATGTGGATCTTTACATTACAAATCATTAGCTTATTTTTATCGATATGTTGATTTCGGTGTGTGCAAATTATGAACATAGTCTTTAAGGAAAAGATACGGAATTGGAGAAGTGTCGCGACACCGAAAGACACCACTCACTATTTCCGTCAACTGATTGTGAATGCTGGGCTTTGCAGATAAAAGCAATATTTTGTACACTTGTGGTTTTGGAACAAGTATTTAGCATTAAGGAGGGGAAATACAAATTATTTTATTAATATATTTAAGCAAAGATGTAAAGATATTGATTTTCAAACTTGGCGAATACTCCTATTTTTCATACACACGATTTACTTTTTACACACAAATTTAAGAAAATCTCGTTGTTGAACATTTTTTTTTATTGAAGAAACAATCTCATAAAATCCTTTTGTCATGTTTGTTGAAGCCAGATTGGGTATTCTTGATTTAGAATATGCTCGTGGTAAATGGTTTAACATTCCTTGTAAATCACGTGTTTGTGAAATGCGTCAGTCAGGCAAAGTGGAATATGTTCTGCTTAAAATGAGGAAAGAAATTGCCTGGGTTTATTCCAAATGTTAATTATTTCATTTTATTACATTATTTGAGTCTAGATAAAACGTACAATAATTTCATTTTCAAAATTGATTTGTCTTGCGCAAACGAGAAAACTTTATTGCCCTTTGGTGATTTGTAAAAAGTTTGTATTTCTTTTATTGTAGGGTCAAAGGCCTATATATAAAATGATTTCTTTCAAAATATTGATATTCTTATGTATTGCTAATCTTCTTAAATGTGATACTTTTGTAATATGTTTAATGCTTTGATTGTGAACTATTATGTATATTGATTGTGCCTAAATTATGAAATGTATATATATTTTTGAGAATTTGTTTACAAAGGCCCTGTGGCCTTTTTTGAAAAGTTCTCTCTCATTTCATTTAATTGTTTTTTTTTTCATGTGGCTAGATTTGTTAAAATATTATGTGTACACGTATGTATGTATTTGAATTTTTTCTGTTATGAAATGAATTAAACGAATCTTGAATCTTGAATAATCTTGAATATACTTGTAATAAAATCTCTCAATTTGGTGAGAACTGGAGGGAATTGAATTATACCCCGGAATGTTACTTTTTCACGCGTTAGGCACTGAATGGTGCGCTCCGCCTCCAGGTAACCCTACAAAGCACCGAGTACCGGACTTTTAAGAATGCGTTCATTATCAAGTTTTCGTTATTCGAGGTAATTTATAATTAAGATAATAATATGTTAATGTATAATTTATGATGTATCAGAGAGTTGTTGTCATAGTCGCTGTTCAAAAGAGCACACAAACTGTCACTTTAATCGATACTTTATGAGTTATGTTTTGTGTGCTAATTGAACATACTCCATACTGTGATTGGGGAGGGATGGAGGGGAGGGTATGAGTGGGGAGAAGAATTTAGTTGAGGGCAAGAAATAAACTTTTACAATAACCCAGGTGATTCAACTTGGAACAAGTGCATGGATGATCTCTTTGGTATTTTCACGAGTCAAGTATTTACGAATATGTTTAATATCAAATAGCTGGAAATTGAATTCTTGCAAAACATTAGATATGTGTCTATTAAATGTTGAATGCGAATCAAACCAAATGCCTGTTTTGTGTCTTGTTGTTGTTGTTTTTTTTACAATGGGCATTGACCACTTGAAGATTTTTGATGTGCAGTTGTGAATCTTGCTGTGGAGTCATTATGGGGGCATGTAGATTGGTATTCTTTTTCCATTGCAACAAAGCTCTTTAGACTTTGAAGGTGATATTCGAAGGCGTGACACTGAAAAGGTTTAATAAATAACACAACAGTACGATGACCTTAAAACCTGAGTCTGTTATAATGTTCGTTCACAATGAGGTAGAAATTGAAAGGATTCAGGGGCTTATCTGTGACCTATCTATCTAGTATCTAACCATCTGTCTATCTATTCATCTATCTATGCAGCTATCTATCTATTTATCTATCTATCCATCTATCTATGCAGCTATCTATCTATCTATCTATCTATCTATCTATCTATCTATCTATCTATCTATCTATCTATATCTATCTATCTATCTATCGATCTAGTAATCTATCCACCTATCTACCATATCGATGTATCTATGTATCTATTTATCTATTTATCCATCTATCTATCTCTATCTGTGTATCCATCTATCTATCCATCAATCTACCTATCTATCTTTCTCTATCTGTGTATGTATTTATAAAATGAATAGGTAAGGAATTATGTACTCACGCATTTATTTATTTACTGTATTAATTTGTTTTTATTTTCTATTATTCATTACTAAATACCTATATATTATGATTTAGTTTATATTATGATTTAGTATTCATTATTTATTTAACATTTATTTATTTAATTATTCATTTATGTTTTTTCATATTGTTTGTATATTGTTTCTCATTGTTGGCAAACAATTAAAGATTCCATCATCTGAAACGCAACCAGCAACTACATGTATATACAATGCTCACCTGCTCACCTTGAAATATGCCCTCAAGTCTTCGCATGTTATATCAAATCCATCTATATATGATATCCCTATCAATCTTCCAGTGAAACCAGATTTTTATGTGGGCAGGGGGACAGAGAATCAAGTATTCTTTCCAAGGACATCATGTGGCCTGTATACGCTTTGGTTTTGCATATTTCCGATATATGGTAGTGTTTTACTGATACTAATGGAATTGATTCGTGTTATATATTTTCAATGAGTTCAAAGGTATAAAAGTACATAGGAGTAGGAATTACTGCAAAATAATGCGCGTTCGGAAATGCATTCCCCGTAATACTACATTAATACCACGCGGTATATATACACAATTAACATGATTATTACAACCATTTTGTGTTCATAATTATAATCATATCATACGTTAAATATTAGTGAACTTATAAATCGGGCCTGCACATAAACACACATACTAATATACTCACAGAAAAAAAATATATGTATACAAAATGCAAATATATACACTAATACAGGTGCGCTATAGATGCAGCACAATTGTATTTTACCATCGTAATATACATGAACAATTGACTTTTGACTACTCTTTGCATTGTGCGTTCCGATCACTGCCCTAAATTAACAGGACAAGCCAGAAAGTGCGTATATACGTCTGATTCCCAGCTGTTGAAATACATAATGCCCAAACTCTACTCACCCCCTGAATCATAGGCCGCCCGTAACGCCCATGTGATGAGCGGTTGCCCTGCCAGCACCCTGATATTCTTCAGTTTAATCCCCTTGCTTCCTCCCCTGGCCAGAATGAGGGCGGCAAAGTGCCCCCTCCCGGAGGGGCAGGTCCCCCTGTCCGTGGCCGAAACGCCTGTCCCGTCGTCTGCAACGCGTGTTGCCATGTTTGATGCTTTACGAGCGTTGCAACACACGTTCTCAGCCGGGAACAGCAACACAACAAGTGGTTGTCGTCGTACCCGCGTTATTCCTGAAACGCTGTGATGGTCGCTGGGCCTTTTTTATGAGTGATTGATGCGTTTTCCATGGACACGACTGAAAAGAGTTATACGGATAGCTGGGTCTTTTTTGATCGACGTAAAAAAAAAAATGAGTGTTCAATCATTGAGGATGAGGTCAATTAAAAGTGGTCACTCTGGCTGTTATATTTATACGCGCTTGGATGAGTTATAGTGATAACTATTGGTTGTTGTCTTCTATATTTAGGCGATTAGTGCGATTATTGACAATTCAGGCTAACAAAACAAAGGTAAGCAAAATACACTGTTCCAAATGGGAATTTAACTTGATTAAAAAGAAGGATGTATATGTTTGTTTTATGTAAAAAAAAGTATTTATATGGTCTTTTTTACATTGATTTCACGTTAAATCGAATAAAATAAGTATGGTATGTCATTTTTTTGCAAAATACTTTGTTCAAAAAGTATATTTTGCAATGACTTTGAGATCTGAGTATGAGTTATTTTTCGATACATACATTTTTTTTTTTATGTTCACAGCCTGAAGCTTTCTGTTATGCAATATTGATGAACAAGCTTAATCGATATGTGCATGCAGTTGTATGTGTTTGTGTTTGTGTTTGTAGTGTGTGTGCGTGTGTGTGTGCGTGTGTGTGTGTGTGTGTGTGTGTGTGTGTGTGTGTTTGTGTGTGTGTGTGTGTGTGTGTGTGTGTGTTTGTGTATGTGTGTATGTGTGTATGTGTGTATATGTGTGTGTGTGTGTGTGTGTGTGTGTGTGTGTGTGTGTGTGTGTGTGTGTGTGTGTGTGTGTGTGTGTGTGTGTGTGTGCGGGTGTGTGTGTGTATCTGTCTGTCTGTGTCTGTTTGTGTATTAAGTGTGCACGGTTCCCTATGTAAATTTAAAAATTCATTCACATATTTTTTTTCAACTATGACAGGTTATCAGGGTTATTGTGGTATTTTGTCTGATAAAAATGTAAAAGATCATATAATGTTTCATTTAGTTGTCACAGTTCCTTATTTTAACAGACATAATTCTATACAATAATACAACAAATAATGTACACTAAGAAAATAATCAGTTGCGAAATGTGAGGAACCCCTTGAAAAGCAAATAATATTTTTCAGCGAATAGGTTTCAATGTCCAGATATCAATTTAAATTTGAGCCTATAGTTGAAAGTAGTACATGTAGTTTGTAGTAGAAAGAGTAGTAGTAGTAGTAGTAGTAGTAGTAGTAGTAGTAGTAGTAGTAGTAGTAGTAGTAGTAGACAGTGGTAATACCCTTATTATTTACATTATTTATGTATTGTATAAATGTAGATTACAGTTTTATTATAATTATTTTTGTCGTATCATTTTACTGTTGTGTTAACCTTCTTAAACAAAAATGGTTTGTGGGAGTATTTTTTTTTTCGTAACACTCGACGAGCTAACATAACACGTAATAAATACATTTGAATATAGATAAAAGTAAGGGTTTGTCGTATAGAAATAAATTGAATTGAATTGAATTAGATCACTATTATTTTGATCATCAATTCATCATTATCATAATTATGATAACATATAACATATTAATGTCAAAATTCAAAGGTTTTTATTATATATGTCGTGTTCAAAGGTACAAAAACAACTACGACAACTAACCAATTTTTAGTGGTGCTGTGCCTCCGAAGAAAAACCACGGATGAGCTACTTAATCGACTATAACTTATACCAACTTCGTGTTGCTTTTTTGCAATTTCCAAGCAATACGCATTTCCTTTACCTTTTTAGTGTTATTTTTTAACTTTCCCTTACATTATTGAGGTACTTGTCATCGATGATAGCCCTTCATTTTCTTTCCGGTTTTGTTGCTGTTCGGGTTCGCCGAGTTGACAGAAATCAAGGACACTTCAGCAATAGTTCTCTAGATCTTCAACAACTTCAACATAGAAGGTCCATGGTCGGGCAGACTAGTACGTGAAGATATAGTGGACGAACAAACAAATGTACCAAATTTTCACCGGTAATATGTTCCTCGAATACATGTATGTTAATAATTATGCTCAACTTCATGTTTTTTTTTCTCGTATATTTTTTTATTTTGTATTTGATTTTCTCTAAGAACATGTCTTTTATTCTAATGTGAGCATGAAAATAAAAAGTACAACATTAAAACAAAAAACAAAATGCTTAAATTTTGTCCACGTAGTACAAGCCTGCTTTTTAGTAGATCATTCTTTTCCATTAAATTTTAAATATAACTTACTTTTTTGTAATTGGTTTCATGCATTTAGTGATATTGATTTCGTATAACAACAATTTAATTAACCGTATTTTACATCGACCCGAGTCCAATAAATAAAGAAAATCAACACTCTTGATTAAATTTTAAAGCAAAATAATCTTTGTAACAAACATTTATTAGCTGCTATCTATTATCCAAATAATACACAATCATTGACAAAATAAACACATACAAAGTCATAATAATAATAAATTACATATCTAAATAAACCGAACTTATGCGCTTTAATCTATAAACTAAATGAACCAGTTCTCGCGAAAGAGCTCAAAATACGCTCGCACAACCATCACAAGCGACAGCGCGTCGACTCTCCAATAAGATATCCAGCAACTAGCTTAACGGTTTGAAGACCAATTTGTCGAACGCTCAATCAGTTGAAAGACCACACATCAAATAAGCCTAATGTAAAGAGTGTATGAATACACAATGATTATTAACAGCTAGCTCCCGCTAACTGTAAGTCGATAATCAAATATCTGCCTATTATCACTTAAAAAACTAATAAACCCCTTATCATATGAAACAATCAATTCCATATATCCGCAAATATAATAACGTATCAACGGGTACATGCCCGAATGTAATCATCATCTAACTTTAGTCTTAAATCCTCTCACTAAATAAGTATAGTAATAACACAAGTATAAATGCATGCAAACATGTGCACCTTTCGTGTTCAGTAAAGTATTCATCACCATACATGACGTATGTGGAATCACCGCCCCCAAATATGATGCTCTGTCTCAGTTTGCTTGAACCTGAAAGCGAATCCACTTGATTTGGACCAAACCAAAGCAGACCATGACTTTTCATCTTGAAAGTCTCCTGCAATAAGTCTCGCAAATTCGTAATTAAAACATTGTGTCCACGCGCGAGCAGAACTTACACTGACAGTAATAACACATTCAGCGTATATGTTAAGTAATGTACAACACTTAAGTTACTTGTAAACTCTCAATATACCTCTATCAGCAAATAATCACTTTACTGATGAAACATCAAAATCCATAACACTTCAATCTTTGAAGTCTAGGTAAGGTTCTGTAAGTGAACAGTTCAAATGAAATCAGCTTATCATAACTAAGTTCAAAATATCTCATAAGTACCAACAATTCAAACAGTCATCCAATAACTGTAAGCTTTTACTAATCATCGAGACACATTTCTTAAGTCTCAAATAATGCAAACTATAACATATGAAACGCATTCAATGTCGATACATAATTCAAGATCAGTAAGCAACATCATAAATTAATGTATACTTAAACAAACAGATCATCAATCAGATAAAATGCTTATAGCAAAAGTATTATTATCAAGTACAAGATACTCTTCAACAAATTAAACACACAACAATGAAAATATCGGACTACCTAATTAAAAAGCCAAACAGCTAAATACCAGTCACAAGCAAGCAGGTTTGAAAACAGTGAAATCAGCTCAATTAACAAGAGTCAGGATATACAAATCCTATGAAATCTGAATTCGTGTAAGTTTCTAACACAACTTGGAAGAAAGTAGTAACTCAAAATGCTTCTCGAACGATGAATGATTCTCGAACGATAAATGACGATATAGCTGAACTATGCTTGCCGCTGAAGTATGTACAAAAGTATTTGAAGATGAAACGATGGCAGGAGGCAGAATGAGGAAATTGTACTCCTCCTAATATTTTATATTCAAAAGTTTGGAGAGTAGCTCCATAGCTTTCTACATGGTATCACATTAACCAATCATATAATCTCACTTCATTAAAACTTTTGCCATTGGCTAAACATAATTATTAGGACAAAAGAACTTCTCCTATTGGACTGAGGTCACCTACCGATGAAGTCACCAATGACATCATCACCTGATTCCTGGTAGTAAACATTGACCAGTGGGTATCCCCTTTTCTTCAAAACAATGTGAAGTCACCTCAGTCAGTAAAATGGTAGGTAAACTTTTGCATCATGCCAGCCCACTCAAGGAGCTCGTAAACCTTCCACATAAACACAACAGACCTACTCCCTTATTTTGATCATCAGATCTTAAAGTAACCCTCACAAAGTATAAGACGGGCAACTCCTTAAAACATAGTACTAATAGTTCATCATAAACCTTTAACATGAAAATATATTGTCTCCCAGCTATAAGACAGCTATACAGTTATGTATATTAAGTTAAACCAGATATCATTATCTTTTAAACCAAGAGTTAACATAATAACTTTTCAAACATTGTACATGAACATAAACTCTTTGGATATCCAAACATCCAGGTACATTATCTTAAACAAAATTCAATACCTAAAACATACATATTATACAAACAATGTAAACATAATAGTGATCCATCCTAAATAACAAGATAATCAATAATCTTTTAAATGCACAATTACATATACAACATACAGTTAGCATCAGGGTACTCCTTTAATCTAGGGGACCATTATACTGACCAGACCCATCAAGGACAAACAGTTTGTGTGGGGCATTCTGTATAAATGACGTATATGGTGACGACACTTATTTTCTGCCTAAACATAAACACGGCTAGTGGAGGAATTCTCATTGACTGGTATGGAGATTTATTGGTTACACCTGTCCGTTTTATAGTAGAGTCCAGGAGAGGCAGTTAACTGAGAAAGCTGAGGTCATGACCCAGTGACCCTGTGTACAGTTCATAGTGTACAGATAACTGAGTGTACACAGTAATACTATAGTCATTACTGTCATTCTTCCTTTCCTCCTCTTCTTCTTCATTATTATTACTATTATTATTATTATTATTATTATTATTATTATTATTATTATTATTATTATTATTATTATTATTCTAACCCAATTTTCCTTGGGGTTACACTCGTTATCTTCTTCCTTCGACTTCTTCCTTCGTCTTCCTCTTTTTCTTCTTCTTCCTTGTATCTTCTGCTTCTTCCTTTGTCTTCTTCCTTCGTCTTCCTCTTTTTCGTCTCCCTTAGTCTTCTTCATTTTATTCTT
>JZLH01S0245292.1:25274-36099 GCA_001188425.1 Eucidaris tribuloides
TTTACTTCCCTAAGAGTGAAATCTAGAAATTCACAAAATTTATTACACTTCCTAAACAGCGACCTCAATGCATAGGAAAACAGTGGGTATTACTTTAAATGGTAACGGTACAATGCTGAAATAATACTTATTCGTAACCACATTTGAATGAATGTTCAGAATAGTGATGTATGCAATGCAATACATTTGTTATTTGATTATAAAATTTTATATGGATCAATAAAACTATATTTGCATTTGGTTTGGAATGCGAAGAGTGATTGCATATTATTGTCTGTTGTCAAATTGACAAGTGTGGTTGAGTTACAGTATGATTGTATTACCTTAGGTAGAGTCATGTTGGATACAAACGTGGTGGTTAATAAATAATTGACTCTAATCGGTACAGACCTCCTCATGTGGCTTTCATGCTAGTCTGGCGTCTAGGCGTTTGGATGAACCCATCACATACGTGTCCACCATTCAGTTGAAGACTAGTGTGTGGTTGTAGCCTCCTGATTTCTGTGGTTGCAACTACCCTCCCTACTCAAAAGTAGTGCAACATACACTATAATGCACGCATTTTTAGTTGAAGGGGTCTTTCTGTAATGACGTCCTAATGAAGTTTACAATTGGAAAATAAATAATTTGAAAAGATATCAATGAACAATGTTTTCCCTTCCTTCTCCAAGGCGGAGAGATTATCAAAATGCAGGCACACCCACGACAGAAGGGCTGGAACATAAAATTTAACATTTTTTTTCGCCTAACTGTAGATGTTGGGTGTTACTTCACACTAGCGTCGTAGTTCGGTTTCATATTTCCCGTGAAATGGTTTTGATGGCTTGGAAACACTTCCAGCAAACAAAAAATGTCAATACATGTATGTTTCTCTGACGCGGTCTCAGAAAGAAGACACCACGCCGCAAAGACGAAAGTGCCTCCTATCTTCATAAGATAGTGACAAGGAGGATAAGGCTACTAATAAAAAGATCATGGCCTTCTCTCCACATTGTTGTATCAAAATGTACTAAAAAGTCGCATTACAGCGAATTTTAGAATGTTTGCAATAATAAACCGCCTTTAGAATTGATAAAAAATAAGAAATTACAACTTGAGGAGGTCCTTTTCTGTAACTCAAAATACATGTGTTATAGTGTATGTTGCAATACTTTTGAGTAGGGAGGGTAGGCTGCTGGTGCCAGTGTGTCTACTCACAAGAATAGAAGGTTGCAGGGACTGGTGGGGCCAGGGGCGACGCCAAGGGGGTGGGACAGAGGGGATGGGCACCCCTGAAATTTTCATAATTCCGCTAATCATTTTTTTTTTCAGTGTAAATCATGAAATTTAGATCTTTTTTTGCATTTTTGCTGCCCCTGCTGGAACTGGGACTACTTTAACAGCCATGTTACAACAAAAGTACACTTACAAATAAGGGTTCGAGTTTGCACTTCGAATTTTCTGGTGTATTTAAGCACAGAAAATTATGTTCGAAAGAGATTGATGTTGGGTGGTGATACACACGAGTACTACCTTTTCATCTACTTTGAAGTCTGCAACTACACCTAGCTCACGTTAGCCATTTAGCCCCACCCCACCCCCTTCAACCACCTCCTACAAAACTGTACTCTGTAACAAGTATGTCGGCACAATACATGCATTGGTGACATGAAAGATTTACAACGGCTAGGGTAGGGGGTTCATGACTTGGATTGCATAGCCTATCTAAAAAATCTTGGGGGGGGGGGGGGATCGAGCGTTTGCTCACGCTGGACCAGCCCTGTAGAATTCACTTCCACAGGAGCTGAAGGACTCCAACTCTTTGACGTCCTTTAGGGTAACCTAACAACACACTTGTTTAGTTGTGCATTTTGAAGGCAGACTTTTTTTTTGTGGTGTGCAACTTATTTTTGTTATGTCGCTATTCTGTCTTTCTGTTATTTTGTATAAAGCGCCTTGAGCATTTAAACAAAATGGATAACGGCGCTATAAAAATTCCATCTATTATTATTATTATTATTATACAGTAGGTTTCAATAAAAAAATTGTGCAAGTGAGAAGCGCCATCTTTGGCACTTATAAAATACTCCCTGTGACATGATGGTTACATCGACGGGAAGAGCATAGTCTTAGCTTTCAAATACCGTTAGTTCTGTTCAATTTGCTTGTCGGAGTCTTGAGATATGTATATTTAAATACGAAATGGTAAAATCACAATTGTGCCACTTTGACTACAGTCCATATAAAAGTGTCACAATTGTGATTTCACCCTTTTGTTTTTACAACATATCTCGTGATTAAAACAAACAAATTGAACAGAACAAACGGCATTTGACATCTAAGACTATGCCCTTGGCTTTGATGTAGGGAAGCGTCATGTCAAAACAGTATTTCTTATAGCCAAAAAGGGCGCTTTTTACTTGCACAATATTTTTTGAGACATGCTGCAGCACGTCTCCAAATATTGTATAAGTGAAAAGCGCCCTTTTGACAGAAAAAAACTGTTGAGACATGTGCTTACGTCAACGTCAAAGGCAACATCTAAGCTTTCAAATGCTGTTTGTTTCGTTCAATTTGCTTGTTTTAATCTTGGGATATGTTTAGTAAACTGCAAAGTGTAAAATCACAATCGTGCCACTTTTACGGGAAGAGGGCCTGATACTTCACTGACTGTAGTAAAAGTGTAGCATTTGTGATTTTACTCTTTCGTTGAAATCTCAGGATTAAAACAAACAAACTGAATAAAGCAAACGGCGTTTAAAAGCTGACACTCTGCCCATGACTTTGCCGGAACCATCACAACAGTATTTTATAATTGCCAAAGAGGGCGCTTTTCACGTGCACGTTTTTGGAGACACATTGTAGAAACAGCATTCCCAGAAACTCCCTCCTCGAGGGACTTTGTACTTGGTGCTCGTTTCTGCACGAGATGCGTGCTTTCGCACGCAGTTTAGGCTCATGCCACCTCTCACCAAGACTCTCACCCCATATGTTTTGTATAAAACCGTACCTATTGCGTGTGCCCCTTTTGACGTTCGAGTGCTTGTGTTTTTCTCCGCCGCCCCCCCCCCACGGAATGAAATGTTCCACCGCCCATGAACACCACATTTATGATAACTCACGTTGTCGGAATCATCACATTAAAGATTGTGTCAGGATTTGCAAGTCCATTACTTCCCTTCATAATCAATACCAAACGGTAGTTTAGTACTTACAATTAATGGTGTGTTGAAAGTTTAAGATTCAAACGTCATGAATTTGTTGTTTTATGAGGAAAAACCAATAACGATATGTTACCAGAATGTTGTTCTTTCCGTGAGTTTAAATTTTGCTCAAATTGCGAATCGCGGTTATGTGTACCGTCGCAAGACCAGCGGAGCACACTGATTGGTTAAACGGCTAAACTCCGTGCGACCTTCGGCTAACGACTGATCGGACATTTTGGAACGGCCCGTGCACGTCGACGTCACTGTAAATTTTGAATTTGTCCAGATTTTCACCAAAACTAACGTATTTCTACCCGAAAGGTTCTAGTGACAGGTGTTTATTTAGATAATCTTCACATTGGAACGTTTGAGCTGATTTCATTAATTATTACCGTTTTTGATCGTGCAAATCCCTTACTCTGTCTTTTAAAAGTGGTAACAAATTGCATTCCCACATTATAGACAACAGTGTAATGGTTTACATTCCCAGGTTCAATAATTTATATGATTTCAAGCACTGAACCCGGTAACACAATTCTCTTAATTCACACCATACAATAAGCCACACACAGCCAAATTACATTTTCGCGGTCTCGTGTATACATAGTAACATCATTCACAACTAACGTTATTGAAATGGACGCTGCACCATGTAAGAACGAAAAGACGGAAATAATCCATTCGATGAGCAAATATCATCAGCAAATTGAAGTCGTGAAACCCAACCGTGTTAGTGGGCGGAGAACTTGGAAGGAAAACTAATCGGAATGACATACGATAAGGGTAGACGATTCTAGGTCTAACACCGTTCCCCGTTGTGGTGGACGCGTTCAGAGTTCAGTAAATCTCGTGTCAGTGACACTTTCTTTGATTGATGTTGTGTGCATTTCTTTGGGTTTTTCATGTGCGTTATAATATACAAACATGTATGACTGTTAGACATTAATAATTCAAAAACATGAAGAAGAATGTCGGGAATATTAAATAATATTTTGTATTTAATATATTTATTATTTGTGGTGTGATGGTTTCGGGTATCGCGATGGTTTGGTTGTAGTAAAGATGATGGTGAAGATGTTGGCGGTGGTGGTGGTGGAAGAAGAAGAAGAAGAAAAGGAAGAAGATGAAGAAGAGAAGAAGAAGAAGAAGAAGAAGAAGAAGAAGAAGAAGAAGAAGAAAAAGCAAGAAGAAGAAAAGGAAGTAGATGAAGATGATGGTGATGATGTTGAAGACAATGGTAAAGATTAATAACGATGAAGATGCTGGTGCTGCTGCTGCTGCTGATGATGATGATGGTGGTGGTGGTGAGGAGGAGGAGGCGGGGGAGGAAGGAGGCAGAATAGGAGGAGGATGAAGATGATGGTGATGATGTTGAAGATAATGGTAAAGATGAAGATGATTAAAAATGAAAATGATGATGATAATGCCGCTGCTGCTGCTGCTGCTGCTGCTGATGATGATGATGGTGGTGGTGGTGGTGAGGAGGAGGAGGCGGGGGAGGAAGGAGGCAGAATAGGAGGAGGATGAAGATGATGGTGATGATGTTGAAGATAATGGTAAAGATGAAGATGATTAAACATGAAAATGATGATGATAATGCCGCTGCTGCTGCTGCTGCTGCTGATGATGATGATGGTGGTGGTGGTGGTGAGGAGGAGGAGGCGGGGGAGGAAGGAGGCAGAATAGGAGGAGGATGAAGATGATGGTGATGATGTTGAAGATAATGGTAAAGATGAAGATGATTAAACATGAAAATGATGATGATAATGCCGCTGCTGCTGCTGCTGCTGCTGACGATGATGATGATGGTGGTGGTGGTGGTGGTGGCGGTGGTAGTTGTGGTGGTGATGAAGGTGGTTGTGATACTGATGGTGAAGATGATGGGAACTGTGGTAATTTTGATAGTCGTGCTTATAATAGGGTTTTGAAGGTAATGGTGATGTCAAATACTGATTGTCAAGGGCGAAGATTTCATGTGACAAGTGTGTGTGTGTGTGTGTGTGTGTGTGTGTGTGTGTGTGTGTGTGTGTGTGTGTGTGTGTGTGTGTGTGTGTGTGTGTGTGTGTGTGTGTGTGTGTGTGTGTGTGTGTGTGTGTGTGTGTGTGTGTGTGTGTGTGTGTGTGTGTGTGTGTGTGTGTGTGTGTGGAGGGGGGGGGGTGGACGAAAACACCGAAGGCGAAATAAAGATACCCACACGCGGGGGGAAAACGCCCTGAGGACACACATATATTGTTAAAAAGTGGAAATTGTGACTTCAAAATCCCCTTACCCCCATTTTAAAGGTTTAATAATCTACCCATCACATTTATCCTTTGAACAGGTTTGCCGATTACAAAATCTATTTTTAAAAAGTGCTAACAAAATCGAAAAAAATATATTGAAGGTAAATGACATGATTGGGGGTAGTCTCAACTTGGGCTGATACTACTCTAGAAACTATGCAAGGATTCACCTGTGAAAATCTTGTAGTCAAACGTTGACTCATTCTAAAATAGACAATATCAATATCACTCGTAGCACGGAAACCTTCTGTGTGGCTCTCTATGGGGCTTATTTTTATCGTCCCCGGATAAAATTAAGATACTCCTATGTTTATGCTTGATTCTCCGTAAGTAAACAAATTACAGACAAATCCTCCCAGGTGGGAGATCCACTCCTGTTAGAGTATAGTTGGTATATATTTCAACTCATTTGGTTCTTGAGGCATTTTCAAGTGTTCCCAATCATGTCACTAACCTTTCAGTTTTAAAAATCGAGGGGGGGGTACGATCCCCCCCCAAAAAACTACGACGGGGACACGTCCCTCACCCCCTTTCCTTCGCCGCCAATGCTAGTTGTAGTCACCGTTGGTAATGGTAACATGATTATGATGACTGATGAGAATGGGAAGGAGAAGGAAAAGCAGGAGGAGGGTGATGATAGTAAGGAACATCATGATTTCGAGATGAGTAACGTTGTGTATTTTATTTTGTTATTACCATGTTGTGTAATGATAGCATGAGTGTAAGACACTACGTCAATACGAATGTAAAAACAAAATTGGTCCTTGTAGAAAAATCAACAACAAATCGATTAAATGAAAAAGTCGACGGGTTGAATATCTAGGTACCCAAATCTCAGAGTTCATTGGTATTTTGTTTGATGGTTTTAATTGCTGATGTTCACAATTGTAATCAACCCTCCATAGCGATGACTTGGTCAAAGGCTCAAAGCTGTCACGAATGACCAATATTTCAATGGATGACAACTATCTAAGTATGTACAGTGTGTCTCAAAAAAAATGGTCCAATCGGGAGAAAAATATTTAAGGTATGTAATATTCTCAAAAGGTATGTGTATTTGATATCATATTAAAGCAGAATAAATTTTCTTTCTGAGTAATCTAGTCCTATTCAATTTGCTTTCATTAGTCAAAATTTATGATTACTTCTGTGCAGTCATGCAAAATCACGTTTGTCCCACTTTTGTGTATTGGTCATAATGACAATTACTGAATTGGTGGTATTGTTACTTACAGAACTCATACAAATTGAATTATAAAAATCAATAATAAAACAAATAACAAATGCATTTTTTCTTTCAATATGTTTATTTCTGATTATCTAGTAAATAAAAAATCAAATACATGTACAAATAATACTTACTCGGCATTGAAATGATATTGGCTTTTGCACATGTCATGTCTTCTGTTCACCAGACTGCATTCACATATGATGATCTGCACATCTCATTCAATTTAGCCCTTCTGTCAACGTTATGTACCCCCTTTGTACTTCAATTAATAGGAAATCAGAAATGTACAACGAGATAAATCTATTCGTTCAGCTACATTGAACGATTACACAATACTTTTCACATTCTCATTGTTCTTTTTTTTAAATATGCAGAAACTGCATGCACATGTACGACACATACAGTATACTGGGACAAACGCGATTTCGCGTCATTGCAGAAAATTAAATATATCTCAAGATTGACACAACCAAATGAAATGAAATAAATTGCACTGGAAAGTATGTTTTTTTAGCTTTATGACAATACCCAACTTGACTAGGTTGTAGGTGATTTTCAAATATTAAAAAAATAATCTCCGATTGGACCATTTTTTTTGAGACGCACTGTATTTTATTTAAAGGCTCTTTAATAATTTGCACATGTAAGGTGGACATATATACAATTGCAGAGTGTTTTGGTTATTTTTAGTTTTCGACCCCTATCTGAGCGAGCTTTACTGATTACTACATGCATTTCCCGAAAATGTGTTTTGTCCGAGTGAATTTCTCGCAACATTTTCGACATATTCCTTACTTGAGTAAATGCTCTTTAACACACTTTAAGGAAGATATTTAGACTCAACGGTCAGTTAAGTACGATAAGAATTTCATTTTGTGTATGTACTTATTTCCCATGCGAGGGAGAAAGGAACATTAAACAAGAAAAGCAAGTTTCTGATGACGTAAACGTTTGCCTGCATTTACAGCGAAAATGATTTCCACAAAATTTCGATATCGGCGTATGAATTCGAACATTTTACGTCTTTATTTCACGGCGTAAGAAAAAACCAATACGCCATGATTTGTTTCTTCGAGTCATGGCACGATACATCATGGACAATCAATGCAGAAAGATTGAAGATGGGATACACGGATGAGTGGAGACATGGGCGTAAATCCGGTCTGAGGAGTTGGGGGATGATCGATGAAATTTCCAAATTTTGGGGACACCCCCCAAATCAAGGTCTACTACTTGAAAAGGGGACACCTACAACGTGCGAAATATACCACTATATCTAAACATTAGCATAAAGCTTTTATTGTGATTACATTTTAAACTTTCACGTATATGTGTTGTTCGATCTTTTGCTGTGTTATATATGCAGCAATATACTATAGCATTGCATTTTGCATTTGGGTTTTCATGGCCTATAATTATATCAATGTGCGAGCGAGAACAATTTTAGGACCTGTGAGACTGCATGGTGTTCATTTAATAACATCTTATAAAAAGGGAAAATATTTCTGAAATGTCTCAGATTCAGAGACTGAGAGACCTTCAAACATAATACAGTAATGCGAGCGAGCGTAGCGAGGAAGCCTTAGAAATTAAACGGTAGGCCTAAGTTACTCTAAGTCGTTTCAAATTCGGTGCACAAATTTAAAAAAGGAAAAGGGGGTACATGTATTTTAAGAACCTGTATCACTTAACCATGTTAACAAAAGGCTGTATAGCGGCAGTTAAATTAGAACGGGTGCCTCAAAAATGGAAAAAAAGCGCTTGTGCACAGGTGAGGCTTATCGGAGGTGGAAATTCGACTAGTTTTTATCTGAATAGAAAACGATTATGGAAATAAAAACGGGGCAATCATTCTTAGGGATCATTTTGATGCAAATGATTCAAACGCGCAATTGTCAAAAAAGAAAAGATTGTAGAAAGGAAATATTTTGGCCCAGTAGGGTAGTGAATACCCAAATTCCTGGAATACTGGAAATACTATCCCTGGCCCCCACCCCCACGTCACATAATTTTGAATAATCCTAAAAATTTCTTTAAAGATTTTTTAAAATTCTGAGCCATGCAAATCATGCCCACTTTAAAAGATGTTTTAGACTGTCATCTTGATAGATGATGTTAAGTCTCGGGTGGGCTCTTTGTCCTCTCGTGAAAATATCTGAGTTTGTTTCCAAAATTTTGTTGATAATACGATTTTGCAGAAGTTCTACATGTTGCGTTATCTGTACACTAAATAGGGATAGGGATATAATGCCCATTTGAACCGATGGAAAACACACTAGTAATGAACATGAATGAGAGAAAATCGGAAACATCGGGATATTCAGATAACAATATCTTAACCATTTTAAAATGTTATAAATGTTAGGCCTATTAATGTAATAGAATATACACAAAAATACTTTTTTATTATTGAAAAGTGGGGTATATTTGTATAGATCATACCCCTTCCCCAAAAGTGGTGGGATATATCCCCCATCTCCCTCCTCCCAATTTACGACAGTGTACTGTAATTTGGGCAGTTGAGATTGCTGGTCTTCTGTCTGCCAGTATAATAATACACTCTAAAACCAATTTTTGAATCAATATAGTTTAAAAGTAGGAGAACTACACTGTTTCAAAATGATTAATTATAACTATACTATCATGCATTGGAGACTACTTTTAAAAGAAGGTCATACGCAGTAATTTTCCGAGACCGAAATGTTCAAATTATTGACGGAAAGTGCAAGCGAGGGAGCGAAGCGACAAGCGGGACTTTTGAGTTTTTTAGAATTAAAATGAACGCATTTAAGCATTCTAGGTATTCAGAGAAATTCTAACTATTGTAAGCAATTCTTATCACTGGTTAATTGATTAAAAAAAAAAAATCTTGAAAAGCGGGGGGGGGCGGGATGATTCTTATATGTCAGCATGGCCATCCCCTGCTCGTTCGTGGTTGAAAAGTGGTGGGGGGCAAATGATTCGTACAGGCCAGGCCGCACCCCGCTCGAAAGTGGTGGGGGCACTACTCCCCCATCCCCCCGGGATTTGAGAAAAAGTACTTGAATATGGTCGACAACCATCAAGTTTACATCGTAGATTTTATCGAAACAACTGTCTGAAATGTATCGGTCTGTCCCAAATCTCTTAATCTGTTGTTCCGCATACAAAACAAGCTCTTCTGCATACATCGGACACCCGAGAAATGATGTAGCCTGCAGCATCTAAACAAGATGTTGTCTCTCGTTGAAGTTTAACAGGTCACCTGGGATTACGTCATAAATCACATGACGGAGCAGCTCCAGCACATTTTCACGTAATGAGTTGTAATGTGAGCGTCGGTGTGCTTCCGTGACCGTAAGCAAGACTCATCGTCAAGTTACAGTTTATATGTCGTGTTAGTATACAAGTCGTGTAGGTATATCCATAATAAATGAATGATATCATTTCAATCAATCAATCAATCATAAGACATAAGTCGGTTAGATAATTAGAATAATTGTTAAATGATATGTTTGATCAAAATGAGTATCACATAATGAGTATATTGTGTGTATGTATGTGTGCATGTGTGTCTGATTGTATGTGTGTGGGTGGGTGGTAGTTTAGTTATTGTATACAGTTGTATATATTTTTGTGGATATTGTTTTGCGCACTGTACGAGTAATTTGTGGCGATGTCAAATAAATAAATCAAATCAAATCAAAACAAAAGGGAATTCCAGGACAATAGGAAGGTGATTTGAATAGAAGCAGAGAATACATTTGTGAAAACTTAAGATAAATCGAGCAAAAATTAATTTAAGTTATTTTTTTCCCTCGGAGGCTACGATCATACAATCTGTCCTATATAAGCAACCCTCCATTTGTTTTGCACAAAAGATGTCACTAAATCTGCAATTTTTGTCCTGAAAAAACCCCGCACATTTAAAGGCAAGGTTCACTCTGACATCAAGTTGGTTTTAATAAATGCAGAACAATGAGAGCAACATATTAATGAAAGTTTGGCGAAAATCCACCAAAGAATAATAGAGTTACGGAATTTTTAACTTTTAAATTTGTGACGTCACCTGCGAGCAGCTCCCCATATGTCATGTGATATAAATTCCATTAAAGTGCCGCTTTCTCAGAAATTTGAAAATGATTTTA
>JZLH01S0245292.1:49324-62087 GCA_001188425.1 Eucidaris tribuloides
TGTCCCATATGATTTGAAAATATTTTTAAATATTTAAATTAATATTTTAAATATTATATTATTATTATTAACATTAATACATATATATATTAGTATATAATTTTTAATTTTTTTTAATAATTTTTATTTTTTTAACTATTATTATATTTTATATATAAATATTTTTACTTAATTATTATTTTTTATTTTAATTATTTTATTAAATTTATTATTTCTTTATTATTTTTAAATTATTATTTTTATTTTTTATATTGTATATTTATAAAATTTTAATATTATAAAATATTTATTTATATATTTTTTATAAATTTTTTATGAATATTAATTATAATTAAACATAATTCAATTTTTATATAAATTCTTAAAATTTAATTATTTTTAGATTTTATATTAATTTTATTTTATAATTTTGATATATTATTATTAATATTAAATATAATTAAATAAATAATTTATATTTTAAAATTTTTTATATTTATATATATTAAAATAATTTTATTTTTAATATATTTAATTTAATAAATTTATTTATATGATAATAATATATTTATTCAAATTTTACCTATTTAATTTTTATTATATAATTATTATTTTTGTTGTATTTCTTTGCTGTTTTTTCCCAGCTGGACAAACGAAAGGTTAGTACTATTTATCTTAAATCATTTTGTGTATGCTAATTTTTAAAAGATTAGATATGAGAGGAGAGGAGGCGGAGTGTAGTTGACTTTTTATTACACCGGGTATTTTTTTTTTGGGGGCGGGGGGGGTATCCTTAAATAAGCCTAGGCATACAAGCAGTGCGTGAGTCTTTCTTTTTATTAGCTGGAGACAGACAATTAATTTCTAATCATTTATTGATGAGCAGATCGACAAGCCACAGCAGCTGGAATACAATGACTTATTTGTTTTGGTGGCGTTTATTTTTTTTTGTTCGTTTTTTCTTGCCATCGGACGACAGTATTAATATTTTGGTTAAAAACGGCAATTATGTTGTAATGTATAAGATTAAGTAAAGAAAATACATTCGTAACACGGTTGGGCCTTACATAATTCATCATTTCATCAACAAAATAATATTAATTCTACAACCCATGTTCAAATCCAACAGAAATGAATCTGTCTAGTAAACAACAGTTATAGTACTTATACATATCACTGAAGGTTATTAAGTACCCCCCCACCCCATCAGCGTTCCCTGATTTTTTGCCATAGTGGAATTATCATAGCCAACGGAATTTCCGGACCATTCGAAAAATATGTCTTGCCATTTTCGCCCAAGAACAACTGTGTGTGCCAAATTTTATGACAAATTGCGTCAAAAACTGGAGGGAAAGTGTTCTATCCTCAGGACTCTTACATGATTTATTGATAAATATTGTCAGTTACCATGACAACGCCAAATTCTTACACAATTCGAAATATATATCTTCACGCACATCTTCGCCCTCAAGACCAATGTAAAGTGTGCAAATTTCATGGAGCATTCGTAAAACAACTAAAGACGTTGTTTGAACCGCTTTGTTTTACCTCTTTTTGCCATGCATATGTCCGATTACCATGGTAACGCAATTTCTGGCACATTCGAAAAATCGTTCTGGCACATCTTCGCCCCAAGAGACTTATATTGTGTGTGGCAAATTGTATTAGCATTGGTCAAAAACTGAGAGAAGTAGTGTAGATCCGCAAGGAATTGGACCGACTCCCGACCGTACGCTGATTCCAATACCCTGTTCAAACTTGCGTTTGGCAGATGCGTATATATAAGATTAAGATTCCAAAAGACATTAGGAATACATGCTAACGGTAACTAATATATATCTCAACGTAAATTGAAATTCACTCAAATGGGAGATGTACGTCGTACTGAATCATTCAGCAAGGCGTCGATCCTGTTTTTCACAGGAGCGGGGCAATCGCCCCCCCCCACCATTAAAAATATTGATGGCAAACGAATCGATTTGCCCCCCCCCCCCCAATTATTTTGACAACTGAACAAAAAAAATCATAAATGCTCATTGCCAAAATTTTGAACAAAGCAACATGGAAACCACTATAAAACCATTAAACACGGCATAAAAATACTGTTAACATACAAAATGTCAATTTTTCGGATATGCACTTTGCGCGCAAAACTTGCTTTATGATTGGCGCGCCAGAGGCCGCCCCTGTAAAATTTTAGGCATTTTTTCACTTTGTGCCCCCACCCCCTCCCCATTCCGAAAACATGGATCGACGCGCCCTGCGAAGTCCTTGAATCACTGACGGAGAGACACCCGCCCTCCCCCCCCCAATAAAAACACGAAAAGGAAAAAATAATACAAATCACACAGCAGTTTGTAGTCTTGTTACTTAACTGTCAGAGTCGCGAAAACACTCAAATCTTCCCCTACAAAGGGAGAGGGTTTTTTAGCCCCACCATTGTCACTTCCGTGCCAGCTAACGACGCCTGTGACACTCAAATATCGTTATCAATCCCTTGCTGGGTATGAATGTCGAAATATTCGTATTCTACTAACCCACCAACGCGTCAAAAATTGTTTTGTTACCATTGAAACGGACTGACCAATGGAATTGATCGTTACAAGCGTATATATGGCTACGCAGGTGTTGTTTATTTCTTGCATTCCCCGCAATTTTGTGGATCGCAATGGAAAATTTGATGTAGAGTTCACCAGCAGGGGAACTCTACTTGACAAAATTTCTTCTTGTGTAGCCCACTTGTGCGGTATGCTACGCTCGAAAATCCTACCCAATTGCGATCACCCGCTCTGCGCGGTGAATATCAAACAGTCGTATTATTTAACCTTGCGCGTGTTTTCGTCCCCCCCCCCCCTCACATTATATATCTCCGCCTCCGGCTGACGGGAAACTTCACGACCAAAATCATATCCGTTCACGCCCAAAACGCGACGCGACAAGCAAAATGAATGAATGAAGGAATGAATAATAAGATAAATAAATAAATAAAATAAATAATAAATAATAAATAAATAAATAAATAAATAAATAAATAAATAAATAAATAAAATAAAAAAAAAGGAATAAATAAATGTAAAATAGAACTAAAAAGCCTTCTGCATGTCGCCGCGGAAAGGGAGCGAATTTTCACAAAAACTGATTTCATAAAATAATATTACAAAAGGAGAGGCCAGGGGGCCAGCATGCCCTGCAATGACATACTTCTATTTCTCCTCAGCCGATGATAGCTGCGTGCTTGTGCAAGAGATTCGTTCTCGTCTGCGTCTACTATGTGGCGCCGGAATCTGCGCATCATGTGTCGAGCTCATTCTTGGCCTTCTTTTGCTACAGTCTCTGCATTTATACGCCGTTGCCATTTTCGCAGGTAGGCCTATTCTGACGGTCGAAACAGTGGCGATTTAAAGTCGGTGTTGAAATCTTGATTAACACCAACATCGCGCTAGAAACACCGAACTTGACAATCCAGGCCTGATATTGGGCGGGTTGAGCCATAGACTTGAATACTTGAATGCCTTAGAATGAATGTGTACATGTATCATGCTAGTGACGGCGTGGGTATTAATAATGTGTAAGCGCTATGATACTTGTGCTGCAGTTAAGCGCGCTATAAAGAACCCTTGTATTTTTTTTTTATTTTATTTAGTAATTATTATTTATTATTATTATTATATATTATATATTTTATTATTTATTATTATTTATTATTATTATTATTATTATTATTATTATTATTATTATTATTATTATTATTATTATTATTATTATCATTATTATTATTATTATCATTATTATTATCATTATTATTATTATTATTATTATTATTATTTTTATTATTATTATCATCATCATTATCAAAGTATCCAACACTATGGGTCGACCTCGAAAATTATGACGTACTTCCTGCAGTCGTGTTGAAGCTGGTGTTGAATATCGTCTGCTGAACAGAGTACCGTGCTTGGTGTTTGTGATTTATGTGATTTTCCATTCATCAATACAGACCCCTAGGGGTTAGGAAATTCGTGGCTTCAGGTTCGGTGTTGGTGTTGGTGTTGGTCTTGGTCTTGTTGGTAGAGCTAACATGCGTGTGTGGGTTGGCTATGGAGAAAGCTTCACCGTGCGACGCAAACCGCTAAACTACCTTTTCCCGATTAGTCAAATTGATATTAAACTTCCATATGGATATGGAGAAAAGTAACTTGTCTTTCAGATTCATACAACTTTTCTTGCGGGCAGTATTGAATTGGTGTCAATTTTGTAACATTTTCCATGGTTTTTTTTGGTCATCGGCATAACTTTCAGCCAACGCCATGAATTGCACGTGACGTCACTCCGTGTTGTGCAATCGATAGTGCAATCGGTATCGTGACTTCAACTGAGCCTGGTGTTGGAGGTCGGTTTAGCAGACGATTTCCTTTTCTCAATCATGCGGCTTCATGCCAATACTAACACCAACACCGAACGTAAAATTACCCATTGTTGTGACGAGACCGCAAGTTCCGAGACCAAGGCCGCCCAAAAAACATTACCATCCCATAGGGTTTGTACAGGGCCTTGGATCAAAGCCAAGGCCAAGGACTCCAAAAAATTGGCCTTGAGGCCGGTCTGGATCGCTTCGGAATGATAGCGCGTACATTCAGATCGCCGAGGAAGTGATAGTGTGTCCCGTCGCTTGAAACCAAAGTTGATTACTTATTAATATTTTTTGTTGCTTCATATTCCACATCTGAACCACTTAAATGTGCATTCAAAAGAAAGAAAATTATATTTAATTTTCTGCGAGAGATAAAAAAAATGTTATCTCTAGAAGACAAACATTAACATCAGTGTGACATTCACTGTAATTCCAATCAAACTGAGATTTAAAGGTCCCATACTTCTCTAAAGTTCTCAGATGATAATTTATATACCAATGTATCTACACAGTGTTAATCTTATCCATGTACGACATGCAAAAGAGACACCCTGTCTTTAATGTGGGGCAAATTCTTCTTGTGTCAATATAGAATGTGGGCGTTTCCGTGAGTTAGTGGACAAACCAAAAACTTCATACAATGGCTTTATATGAAATTATGTTACATGTCAGTTATTTGATTGCCTATGAATCATGAAGAAAGAATGGGGTCATTTAGTTTTATGCAAAAATATATATAACCAGCAAAATTATCACTTTTCAGCATTTTTGTCTCTGAAACCCTTCATGTCAATTTCTAAGCGATCTTTTACTTTCTTCATGGTCTAGAGGTTTGCAACACAATGGTAAGCTGGAACTAAAACCGTCGTTTTTTGGCACTTTTTTGGCATTGTAACAAATCTACAAGCTTTATATACTATTGAAACGAGATTCATGATAATCAAAGGTTTCTCTTTAAGGTTAGATCAAAATATGTGACCGAAGTCAATGTTATGACACGGGGAATTTACTCTAAAGACTTCCTTTTTGGTAAAAAATAATCTCGTTGGGAAGATCCCCGTTTTACCCAATTTTTCTGACTTTACCGCTTCATAAAATGAAAGTGCGCCATCTATAAATATATTGAAGATGAGTATGTGTAGCGGGAAGTCTTAGGATTAAAAAATTGTAAAAATCAAATTTTATTGGCCAGGAGAATGCCCGCGGAATTGGCAAAAAACAATCACAGGCACCATTTTCTCTCAGTATTTTGACCTTCCCAGCTGGCTAGAAATAAACGCAGTCTTTATTATACGTTCGAGTGTGAATGTAAACAATAGACATGCTCCTACACAGCACGGTGTAAGTGCAGTAATGCATGACCTGTGCATATAACCTCGTATTTCTCTGCCCAAAAGAGGAGCATTTTTTGTGCTAAGCAAATTGATATGTAAAACTACGCTTGAAAGAAAAGTTATGAATACCTATCAAAATTATGTCATGTAATGTGCGCGCAGGACCTTCAATCGGGGAGGGGGGGGGGGGGGTCGGAACATATCGTTTTGCTCCCAATAAATTTGACAAACTGAAAAAGAATATGTTTTAAAAACAATGTAATTCACTACAAAACCATAAAACTTTACAAACGAATCTTACTAGACATATATACGCGATTTGCAATTTTTCGGTGCGCTTCGTGCGCCGAAGTTTTTGTCTAACTTTTTGCCCAACCCCTCCCCAATCCGTATTGAGTAAATGTTCTCGTTATCTTTTAATTGGCAGGTATTGGATATGGTTTATGTTATACCCCGTCGTTGGTCATAATCAATCTGCACTTCAAGAAACGACTAGGAGTCGCTCTAGGAGTTACCTGCGCAGGATTAAGTATCGGTGTTCTAGCAATGGCACCCATCATTGAAAGGTTATGCGACGTGTACGGGTGGAGAGGTGCACTGTTAGTACACTCCGCCATCTCCGCTAACCTGATTATGTTAAGTGCTTTACACAAACCTTCCAAACGTGAAAGACAAGCAATTGGGTCATCTAGAAAGAAGGAACTGGAGACACGCCCCTTAACTGATAGAAGCAATGGTGCTTCTACACAACATGTCAGCAGAAAGAAAGAATTGCAGTGTCTAAAATGTATAAATGAATTCTTTGATCTGTCCATTTTGTTAAAACATCCGCGCTTCTTCTTGTTTACGGTAAGCAGTGTATTGTCAATATTTAGTTTTATTTCATGCCTCTACTACACACTACCGAAAATGGTTTACGACTTGGGTGTTTCGAGACTGAGGGCCAGCTTCGCATTGACTGTGTTCGGTATCTGCTCCACGATGGCTCGACTCCTGCACGGTCCGTTCCTCGACTGCAAAGTGATCTCCGTCGCGAATCTCTACATTCTTTCGCTCGTCGCGATGGGGGTCAACAGTCTGGCCAATCCTCTGGTGAAGACGTATGCTGGTCAGATGGTCCTGGCGGGATTGCTCGGTATTGGGTTGGGGATTTTGTCTTCGTTGTTGAGTTCGATGTGCAGAGAATTGGTCGGTTTGGATAAACTCTCCAACGCCATTGGAATGTTGATGGGACTGGGTGGTATCGGAGCTCTGACTGGGGTTCAGATGATGGGTAAGTGCGCTCTTGTTTGGTGCGTAGTCAAATTGAAGAGTATACAGTGTGTATCAAAAAAAGTAAACACTTGGTAAAAAAATTATTAAAACAATTCTCATGATTTTGAGATCATTTTTTATATCAATATGTTACCTTGGACCTAAGCTATCTTATGACACTGTTGGTTTTGAAAGTATTTCACGCATGAGTGAGCACAGCCCACTTTTGTCCAATCGGCCAAAAATGCATTTGCGCACAGAATTGCATTCTAATGGTCAATGTTTAATGCCTTGCAGACCGATGCTGTGGAAGATTTCAACTGATGTGCATAAGTATTGAATCCTCAGCATGCTCAGAGAAGAGCTTATAGCAATTATGTCATAAGCAAGACAAAAATAAAGCAATGATTCAGATACATCCCACTAAAAAAGAAAGAAAATGTCATGTTTGCAAGATGAACTGTGAATTGATCATGAAAAGTGACATTTTCTTCTTTTTTACAATGGTGTATCTGAATCATTGCTTCATTTTTGTTTTTCTTGTCACAGAAATGATATTAAGTTTTCTCTGAGCATGCTGAGAATTCAATACTTGTGCACAACAGTTGAGAACTTCTGCAGAACCGGTCTGTGAGGCATTAAACGTTGACTATAAGAACACAATTCTGTGCGCAAATGCATTATTGACTGATTGGACAAAAGTGGGTTGTGCTCACTCATGCGTGAAATACTTTGAAAACCAACAGTGTCATCAGATAGCTTAGGTCCAAGGTAACATATTCATATTAAAATATAATCTCAAAATCATGAGAATTTTTTTAAAATAAATTATTTACTAAGTGTTTTTAATTTTTTTGATACACACTGTAGAATAAAAAGTACTTAAGCCACATTTTGACGAAATTGAGTTAGTGATTGTTTTGAAGTCGTTAAATGCCGGGAAATTTGTGACAAAATTTTGGTCAAATTGACCCTTCCCTAGTAGGGGTCAGGGGAGGGGTCAACCGGGGTCAAATTTTTAACTTGGTCTAATTTCTTCAAAATGTATCTCAAATTACTCGACTAGTTACAAGAATTGAGAAAATATATCATGTATTTTGTGGTCTGTTGATGAGATGGTCCCTTCCAGTCAAAGGTCAAATGAGGTCAAGTTTAAAACAACGTCCAAATTTGACAAATTGCATATCAAATTGTCCGTCTTACGGAGGACATTCCAAAAATATATACAATTAAGTGTTTTGACATTCATTTATTCGAGAAATACATTTGTTTTCCTGAGACCCTTGTTTTTAGAAGAAGTACTTAAATCCGCAATATTGATTATTGGAAATCGACAAGTGTTTGTTTTTGTCCTATATTCATCTTTTATTGTGTCAATCAACTTCACCAAGTTTGGATGTACAACTCAAACAATTGTGATCTGTAGACAAATTTGAAAACTTTGAGCCTTTGTTTCTCAAAAGTAGTATTATGCGACTTTCAGTACTTCTTATTCTACAGTCTTCAATATGACTCGGAATGGAGTCAACGGGGCGCCTATAAACTATTCCGAGTTAAAGTGACTCGGACTTCGGGATTAATCTGATGAGGAATGGGGTGGCGTCAACTGAAAATCGAATCAACTCGAGTCCAAGTAACTATAAGAAATCCGAGTCACCTTAACTTGGACTAGAGTGGGCTTCCACGTGACTCCATTTCGGGTAAAATTTGATCTGCAGAAATAAGGGTGTGTCTTTGCCATAGAGATGGATACTTTAGAACATTAACTATCCAAGTCTATGGTCTTTGTGGATCGTGTGAAGTATGGAAGAAGTGTGGTGAAAATGAACTTGTAAGGGACTTACCAGAACACCACATGAATCAATAACCAACTAGAGCAGTTCGACTGCGCATAGTCGATGGGTATGCCTCCGCAGTCAGCACAACCACCTATTATATTTCGGAGTTAAAAGGTCATAGGTCAAAGGTCACAAGTAATTACTAATTAGATTAAAAAGCCTTATGCATGCATGTATCCCACTCGATCAGAAATTTGTAAGTTACCTTGGTCGTGAGACCAAATGAGCTTTGTAAACTCCTCAAAAAAGTTTGGAAATCTCAGTTTGATCGGGTATATCTCCTGTTTCGTAGTAATAATCAATGCAAGTTTGGTATCATCAAAAAGTTTATTTAATTTTCTTTAAAATGATACCCTACTTGTTATGATTATGCCATCGGGGAAAGGGCAGTATCTTAAAATATGGTGTAAAGTGTAAATTGAAAAGCTGCAAAATGACCAAAGTTCGGTAAGTCACCCAATTCTTGTTGTTGTTGATGAGTGAGTTTTCCAATGTCTCTTTGCGTTTTATGCCTCTAATGTAACTCTGAGTGATGAAAGAAATACCTGCACAAGTGAAGTCCAACACACAAAAGCGTGAAACAACAATAAACAAACATTAGGGCATTTAAAAACGGACAGTAGGCATTTATCCGCTCAGACTTTCACCATATTAACACAACAAGTAAAAAAAAAGTGGCAAGGCTTGTTTGCATGTATTTCATATTTATTCTCACAGGATCTTTGATTTCTCAATGTTCATTGATTTAAGATACAATGATCAGAGTCAGTTCGGGTGACGACCACGGTTGCTGTACCACGAAATGCACCTGCTTCCCCTGCTGTTGCATGATTTTGTGATTCGTTACTGTTGGCGGCATTCACGTCAATCAGTAATTGACGAGACTGCATATGTGTTCATTTGTGACCTTTCTGTTTTTTTTTGTTTTTCTACAGCCGACCGATTTGAGTCAAAGGTTGCATGGTTTGAGCGTCTGGGCTGCATGCAGGCCAGTCCATCTCGTTGAACCCATGTACCCCTTTCTGAGAAAATCCATGCAAATCAAGGTCTTGCCACTTTTTTTATCACTTTGTGGCGTTAATGTGGTGAAAGGTACGTGAGATTAAATGTCTTATGTCCAGTTTTAAATGCCCACACATGTTTGTTTGATATTCAGTTGTTGTTGTTGTTGTTGTTATTGTTGTTTCCTTACTTGTGCAGGTTTTTCTTTCAATCCATGTCAATGTTCACATTAGAGTGCATAACAACCAAAGAAACATTGGAAAACTCACTCATCAACAACAAAAAGTGAGTGACCTACCGAACTTTGGTCATTTTGCAGCTTTTCAATTTACACTTAACACATTATTTTAACACACTGCCCTTTCCCTGCAGATATAATCATAACAAATGGGGTATCATTTTAAAGAAAATTAAATAATCTATTTGATGATACCAAACTTGCATTGATTGTTACTACGAAACGGGAGATATGATCGATCAAACTCAGATTTCCAAACTTTTTTTGAGGAGTTTATAAGCCCTTGTGACCTTTGACCTATGACCTTTTAACTCCGAAATATAATTTACTTTATCGGGGCCTTATTCTGCATTCTTGACTCAAGTCACATTAAAATCTCACGAGCGATTCTTGAGTTGTTATGGTAAGACTGGGCCCAAATCACTGAAATCAGACATGTATGAGGCCTCGCACGTGACCTTTGACCTTTCATCTCAGCAATATAATCAGTTAATCTGTTCTTCATATCAAATAATTGAACCAAGTTACATTGATATCTGATAAACCGCTCTTGAGAGTTATTATGGTAACAAGCCCAAATCAGACATGTAGGAAGTCTTGTGACCTTTGACCTTTGACCTATCACCTCGGAAATCTCATCAGTTCATTGGTGCCTTACAATACATACTCTACCCAAGTTTCCTCAAAATCCGATAAGCCATTAAGTTATCGCGTAAAAGACAACAGGTACGGGACCTCGTGACCTTTGACCTTTCAACTCTAAAATCTAATTAGTTCATTGTTGCCTTACGATACATACTTCACCCAAGTTACATCAAAATCCCACCACCTGTTCTCAATTTAGTGTGGCAACGAGCCCAAATCAGACAAGTATTAGGCCTCGTGACCTTTGACCTTTGACCTTTCAACTCCGAAATCTAATCAGCTCATCGGTGCCTTGTAATACGTACTTCACCTAAGTTAACTTAAAATCCGACCAGTCGTTCTTAAGTTATTACAGTAAAAAGCAAAAATCACACATGTTTTAGGTCCTGTGACCTTTGACCTTTCAACTCCAAAATCTAATCAATTCATCGTTGCCTCATAGTACATACTTGGTCCTAGTTACATCAAAATTCGACAAGCGGTTCTTAAGTTATCGCGGTAACGAGAACCGGTAACGGACGGACGGACGCATGGACGGATAACCCGAAAACATGATGCCTCCGGCAACTTTGTTGCAGAGGCATAAAAAGGGAAAAAGCAAGAATTCCTGAATGCTTGTCAAAGACAAAACTGAAGAGGGGATTGCGTCCTAGAGTTGAAAAAAAAACACCCTAGAAACCAAGATTGATGAAGATATTGTTACAACTTAGTAAAAAGAAAATAGGTAAAGCAAGCTATACGTATTTGGAAAACATATTTTCTCTTCCAGACCTTCACCGAAGAACCTGTCACAAAGTTTTTTAATCACGCCGTGACTGAGTAAAGACAATAAGAAATTATTTACCGGTACTATTAAAAACTCATTTGCACGAGCAAATCTGACAATTCAGTTGCCATATTTGAATGCCTTCCGGTTATCAACCAAGCTCTTGGGCAGTGTAACAAGGGCGTAGGCTGGGGAGGGGGGTGCACTGGGTGCACGTGCACCCCCCCCCCGGCAGAGCCATATGAGTTCCACCCTAATAGCAAAAAAGAAATTTGCACCACCTTTTTTTGCTTTCAACGCCTGATTTTCTCAGCTTTAGTTCCACCTCCCTAAGATGTGCACCTCCCTGTTCCACTTTAGTTCCACCTCCCCGAGATGTGCACCTCCCCATGCCCAAACCAGCCTACGCCCTTGTGTAAACGTTAAAAAAACTTTTAAAGATCATTTCATTGCGGATTCTATGCGCAAAACTCAATTCAAACAGTAATATGTGCATATTTCGGCAAATAAACTTAAAACATGAGTTCTATGGCAATTCTTTGATTATCACTCAGGGAGAAGTGCTTCGAAATGTATACAAAATTCTCTTTGGTTCTATGACAAAGGTGTTTTAGGCTCTTAAACATAATATGAATAACCCCTAAATAGCCCCGTTCTAACTGAATTCTAAATAATGGTAGGAAAAGTCAGCTAACTATAGAATTTTCTTTGAAGTGTGAAGGTAAATCCAGCGAATTTGACCAAGTATTTTTTAAGCTTGTAACGTCCTTGCTTATTTTTATTGGCACTGACATTACAGATATGATTGGAAACGGACAGACGTTCTTCTGCTCGAAGAAAGAGAAGTGTCCCATGTGCGAATTAAAGATAAGATACTTGCAGAACAACATAATTTAATATCAATTGTTTTCAAACCTTCTGTGAACAGATGGTATTCTGAAAATGTCACTGTAGTACAGGAGGGAGTAAAAGAAGAAAAAAAGAAGACTTCGTATTTGAGAAATCCTCTACATAATGCTGATAAAGTAATAACACAGACATCAATATGCAGGACAATGTTAATTGTTGATATTGTAACTGAGGGGTAGGGGTGGAAACTTCGCGTTTATCAACTGCTAATCCGACAACTATTTATTACATTTGGAGTGAATCAATCCTACATTACAATGCAAATGTAGCATACCTTTACATGGAGACCAATGAAATGTGAAATTTTGATGAAAATTTGCCATCATCAACCAGTACTGTAGATCCTCTTTAAGGCACGAAGATAGGTGAAGTATTTCTATTTCTACT
>JZLH01S0245314.1:144-23355 GCA_001188425.1 Eucidaris tribuloides
CAAAAAATATAAATGCGCGCGCAATGCGCGCGTAGTGAAAGATGGGCATTTTAAAATCGCTGGTAACTCTCTAGAATTAACGGTGACCCCTACATTTTATTTCTTATTCTAATAGCCTATGATGCGTAGATAAGGTTTCAGATATCACTTTCTATGACAAATTCTTCTGACGTCATCTATGACGTCACAAAGTAAAATCGTGTTTTGCACATATCTCATGACTGGAGTAGAGTGTGATAACTAAACTTGGTACACAGTAACTTCACGTCAAAGGTCATCACTGGTGCTCATCATATGTGTGCGGGAGTCACGACGAACGCTTACGCGCACGCCGAAATATTAAATCAATTTTGACAGAGAAGTTAAGGTTAAAAGGGAGAGCTTCGAACAAGTTATGATACGCCATATAGACTGTCACAATCTCTTAAGGTCTACTGATCGGAGCGAATACGCGGATCACCAATTCGTCTGAGTGACGAATTAAAATCTAGTGTTAATTTTAGTGCTGTATCAAAAAGGTTGACCCGACCACAAAGATCCAAAATTGTTTGAATTTGTAGGTAGGTTTCAGCTGACCGTTTTATGTCGTTTTGCTGCAAAAAGATGGTCAATTTTGTCTGTGTATTAGCAAAGAGATGTTGATCACAAACTTTAGGTAATTCACAAATATTTGACCAATGGTGGTGAAGCAAAAATATGGCTTGAGATTGAATATTACCATGTCGACATGGTTCTTTCAGGGAATAAAAATATTGTTTTTCAGAGAAAGAGGTTCAAATGCTGATTCTTAGGTCAATCAAAAACCACCAGGTTTTCATGATAGGTTAACTGGTTTAAGAAATAATTGAACGATAAAGCTCTTGTTAATTTGTAGGCATACTAAAGAGATGCCCTCCTTTTAGTAGTATGTAGACCTTCTGCCAAGTTATCAAGGTTGAAAGCCCCAAACTCCTCCATAATGTATTTGGGGGGGGGGGGGGCAGGAATATTGATGTGACGTCCTATTCACCTGTGAAAAGGGGGATATATAATGTTAAATACTCAAGCGAAATGGGTATAATATGATTGTTGAGTTAAACATTTAAGTGATTTTACTTCTCTGCTGTAACCTTTTCTGCTATTTGCATTTAACGCGTAACATACATAGAATGGGAGTAAAACTGTATCTCAAATCTTGTCATTTTCTTCTTTTTCCTCCCAGCCCGGTGTCAAGTTTGCTCACATCCTACAGCTGTTCGATCCTGTGGTCTCCCCTCGTTGCTATGCTATCATTGCCGTGAAGTCTCCAGAAACCAGATGACATCCAGATGATGATTACTAGACAGTGGTGTCGTCAAGTATAAATTTTCCTGTTGACATATTGCCACAAATATCTAGCCAACATTGACAATTGTCAACAAAACATTGATCAGTAAACTGTGACACTGAATTCAAAAGAAAGTGAAACCCACACCAAAATTCTTTGGTGTATGTTACTGTAGCCTCTGCTACATAAGCGGGTAAATTGCTTGGCTGCCTGGGTTAGTTGCAGTGTAAACCACGTCCTCGATCACACCCACAACCAAATATAACCAGTCGCATTCAGCATGATAATTGTTGTCCCGAATATGCTTTGTATTTCATTATAATCAACGACGCACGTTGTCCGATGATTCAATTATAACGAATGACAATAATGATGGCTGCGACAGCATCACTTGAAGTAATAACAATGTTCGCTATATAGCATATCAATTATAACGACGTAGTGATAGCTGACACTTGTTACTGTTAACTTGACTGTAATTATGGTCTCGACCGTTTCGATGATTGAGTTTGAATGTATGACAGGTCAGATTTGGACGGTTTACTGTCATTACAGAAAAATAGAAAGAGATCAAGATTAACTAAACACGTAATTTTCGTTTCATGGTAGAGTAAGTAATTGCGCATTATTGGTGTAACCATATTTATACTGGCTATTCCATCACTAAATATGTAAGCAGATGTAGTTTTCTAAATCAAAATGCTTATTCGCTTAATTACATTCACAATAAACGACGCCGTTTTAATTCCAAATATAAGCTTTTCCAGTGTCATCAAAGATTAAGAATTAAACCACTATAAAATTGTGGTAATTAAACTACAAGATGAATAAATGCTTACACCATACATTATAGTCGGTAATCACCATGCTAAATAGAGTTCGATAGATAAATGAAAATCCTATTAGATCTAACAAAGAATACCAAAACCAGGACCGCAGAAACAATGTGCTATGCTACTCGTATTTACATAACACACAAATATCCAAGTGCGAAACATATCAAAAGCGCGAGGACCTACGATCACTGTAATATCGCTTTGTGAACCTAACATACTGTGTAACAATGCGCAATATATAACCTGGGTATCAATATTTTATACTCACTTGTGGCATCATCATAGCAGCATCTCCATATTCCTTCTTAATTCTGTCTGAATTTGTTGAATACACCTCAAATAATAAAGTTGTTTATGTCACACCGCTTTTACCTAGTGGGGCAGACACAAACACACAGCTTAGTGAATTGACAATAAAGAAAGTTAAATGTGTTAACTTTCAAACACACATAAAGTGATCAATTTTGGTTGAGAAATAATACTGTGATAGACTATGAAAATATAAAAGTCAAATTTAACTACCAACTGTTTCAACCCCTTCTTAGCGTACATCAAGGTCATTTTGTAGCGGAGGCTCGATGATCAGGACTTGTTTCTCCTTCGTATAATCAGTAAGAAACAGTGACGCAGTTACTTGCAGCAAGAAAACATCGTCATTTCGCAATTTGACATTGTTAGGGAATAGAATTGGCCTTGTTCTGTCTTAATATACCTGGGGGATTTAGGAAGCGAGGCCAGCTCGCATGCTTTATTCGGACGCCTCTGCCCTGCTCCTTCTCACTCATGGCTGAACTTCTTACAATCTTGTTTATTTTGTGGACTTCATCGGGTTGGATTACCATTGCTACTCTACACTGTCTAAAACAATGGTTATATACTTTTATCGTGTTCTTGTTTCCTTCCGTTGATAAAAGTTCGAGCATTTTACATATAATTCTGGTCTTACATATTGCTCGGCCTAAGAGAAAAATACACGCATACGGCGGCCCCATCGATTCAACCTCAGGAGAATCATTCAGTTATTTACTCGCGGCAGTTTCATCATATTAAACCAACAATGAGGTCAGTTTTAAGGGTGTGACAATTACTAAATTCGCATAAATCGAAATAATCAATGCATATTTCATTTAACCAATTATCTCTTCAGATTAAACGAACGAAAACAACAAGTTGTTTGAAGGTACTCATCGCTTGGTAAACTATACGGCAAACAGTAACTCACAGCTTTGCTAATTAACATAGTTTAAGAGTTTCTTGAACTCTGACTCCAGTAGGCTTAATTTTGAGATTTGAGACCGCCAACAGCAGATTGGGTCTGACGCAAGCCCCTTTTTGTCGGGATAGTGGTAGTTACTGCACACTACGTCACACCCAGGGCCCAGTGGGCCACGAGGTCCTCTTCGTCAACGGACTACACTAACCATGTCATTCTTCAGCGAAGTTCCTCTTGGTGGCCTTCCATGTTCTGTCTCTTCGAGCGCAAGAACTGGTCCCAGCAAGATACTGCGACGGCTGTCGCCACCGCGTTTCCTGCGTGTGTAACATCGCCTCCTTTCTGGAAAAAGGCCCGGGGTAGTGATCGGGTTAACCCATACCCTACATCAGTCAAGAGATAGGTTGGGGGTAAGCGAGGTTCCTCATCTAAGCTTCATGGCGACGCTAGAGTGAGTTAAATGGCCTAAGCATTGAGAAATGGCCTCAACCTTCTGTCAGTGAGGTAGTCCACAACCCTTTCGTCGGTGATGCAACTGTTGCCCTAGAAGGCCTTCGAGGATCCCCGCCGTATGGACCGATCATTGGCTTTCCACACCCTACACCATATCGCTCAGGCTCGGAGGATTGACCTCCCATTGGATGATCCTCTTGGCGCAGGAATGCGTCCGATTCTTGTGCGGAGTTGAGTCTGCTCTGATGCCCTCTTTTAGTTCCTTATGTCCACTGCGGAAGTTTGTCGCTTAAGCATTTTTCCGGGGACATCCTCGACGGTTGGACAAATCTTGCGATAGGGCATTTATGAGTGAGCTCAGTGTCATAGTGAATTGGCGACGCTCAGATGTCCGCTCGGGATGGCTTACGCCAGGTTGAAGATGCATCCATAGTCGTTTCACCTGTGCGCTCCACCACGCTTACAACAAGGAAACGGCGAACCGAAGTAACTCCCACCCTCGGTATTATGTAAATGATGGTTGCTTGGACGTTACTCCGTTCAGTGCTGGGAGGTTGCCAATAAGCTGTCTCGACTGCCGTAGCGTTCGGCAGCTTCTGCACTTGAGGCATTTCCCTAAGCACTTTGCGGATGTTTTGCGCCTTCCATGGATAACCAGAATCTCTCTCTCAGAGCAGCGCAAGTCATCCCGGCGCCTGAATGTCCAATCATATCGCATTGAAAATAATTCTAGACGTATATGGTAGTGACGTGGTGATCTCCGCACTACAAAACATCATCACCAGGATCGTTTGATGGCCATCTGAGATTGCACAGGCGTTTTTTTCCAGTCTTCCTCCTACAATCACTCAGCAGAACGCGTTGACTTTGATTTGGCTTCCAGTTTAGCAAGTTTTGTGGTTTGAGAGCTTACGGCCGAAGTTCTTCTGGGAACGCCTCCTTCTGGCGTGTTGCCTATGATCGGCCTTTCTGCTTCAAGCAATCTCTGTGCACTGTAAGGACTGGATTTCCCTTTTGCTCTCAATGGCTCTCGCGATTTCTGGAAGCGTAGAAATGTTTTGTAGGCGAAGCGAATCCAGGCGACTCCTCGCTTCAGGCTGTCGCATGTTGCAGTATCTCTCTATGAGCCTCTGGACTGGGTCCACACGCCAGCTACATAGAGCTTACTTGTTTACTCTGGTGCAGCGTGAACTCGTTTATAGCCTCCAGGGTCATGACAAAGTCCTTCTAGTATGCGTGCTCTTTAGCCAGCCTTGACTATGATGGGTGAAGCGGTGGCCAGTTCTCTTCGTGCTCCGTGCAGGAAGCCAGGCCACCCTTTGAACACCGTCATTCCTCTGTTATTTCATCCGCATGAAGGCCCCTCAAGCCTCAGTCTGCCGGATTCGATTGTGTCAGGAATATCGCCACTGTGAGGGTTTCTGATACACTTTGTATTTTCGCAACTCGGTTCGGCTACAAATATTGGAAATAGAGACTCTCGTATCACTGACTGTATTGAAGGACGGAGGTTGAGTCCCTGTCAGTAGGTGTAGTTGGCGATTGCGAATCGTAAGCTCAGACTGTGACTGTCTGCGCAAGTGTGCAGGCCAACATCTGCTGCGGATAGTTCAAGCGATCCTTCGTATAGTCATGGGATTTCACACTGGAGATAGCGCTTCTTCCCTGACAAAAGCTGCAACGAATAAGCGCATCTCTCTGATAGAGGGCGAAGCGAAGCTAGCGCATGCATATATCCCGCGCTGAAGATTGCTCACAGAAAGTAATGAAGCTCCTGTTTCATTTCATCAATTGGCCTGCATCATCTTGAAGCCCTTTCTATTTCCACATTGGAGAGATGAGGGAGTTCCGTCGCAGCCATTGCCGCCATGCCTTGGCTAAATCTGATTTCGCGATTCTCTCCTCACCAAGTCAAACCTTTGGTGCCAATACAATCTGGCATCAAGACTTTCAAGCGTTCAGATGTACGGGCAACTGCTATACCCCACAAACTGTCTGCAAAAATCCTAAAAATGGAATGCATATTTCAAGGATAGAGGCCTCCACTTTTTAAGGACTATTCTTTGCCCGGAATATGGCGATTTTGAGCAAATGCAACGGCCGCCTTTCTAAGTGGTACGGCTTTGTTTTGGAAAGAGGCAACCTTAAACAGCCCCATCTTGTCTGCTGGGACCTTCCAGCTGGAGAAAAGGCTCTACCTCTATGCCACCGGCTGGAACGTCAGTGTTTGCTAGTTCACTATAATTTAGGGAGTGATCATAATTACACGGCTCATTCAAATCCCAAGAGGAGCTGCCTAAGAACATCATGGTGCTCTCGTCCTAGACTCGGGACATGTGTAAGCCGGCCTCCTGGTGCATTACTAACCAACCTTTCGTTAAGCAAAAGCACGCTTCCTTGGATTAGTTAGACATAGAGCCCCGGTCATCATGTTCAATGTGAATTAGCTAGATGAGATTCTGTGTTGTCAGTTTGATGGCCTCGCGAATGGATTCATCGCATACTAGTTCGGTCTATTATTACTCACAAAACAGGTGTTAACTTTCGAGTGTGCTCATTAGTCAGTCACTTAATCCATAGAAATTTCACTGCTATGTCTTGTATTGCAGATATTCTCAGAATGGTTTCGTGTTCTCATATTATATGCTCAGGTATATCCATAACAAGAGTCAAAACTTAGAATATTCGCAAGTAAGCATTCATTCCGGCTGCATGGGAACTTGGAGTTCGAGGAGTGTTAAATTCTTGTTGCTACCAAAGATTTCAGGTATTATCAGCCACGTTCTCTAGAAGATAATACTTATCGAGTTTTAGCTTCTCGGACGCTGCCTCTTTGGTGCTTTGCCAATTCAGGTCTCATTAAACTATCCAGCTGACGCGCCCATCTCTACACAGCTGAACAATCTGTGTAGAAATGGATAGATATTTACATCACACTTGACTGGGCGATAGTTGCCACCAAGACTTTCGGAGGAGCTGATTACTTCCACGCTCTAGTAATCAAGTAAGACTCATTGCAAGGTTCTCCTGTGATACAATCTGGTAGGGGTCGACAGATCTATCCGTTCACCAGTAGATACTTTAGTCATTGCTATGGGATATCTACAACACACTGTCCGGAGCAATGATACACTAGTGAGCGGCAATTGGAACAAGTCCTGTACTGTGTGCTCTTCTCTGGGCTTTAGGTGTTTTATATTCTTTCATGAAATCTTCCCCCGTCTTGGGTTCGGTCATAAGAATAAGACTCTCTACTGTTTTATGCTGATAATGATTCATCCTTGGAGTAACCTTCCTAACAAATAATTACACGACATCAATCTCTGCTCTCAACAACACAGGGTAGGTTTCGTGATCGTTACACGAGGCGCGGGAGAGAAGGAGGAACGAAGTACGTCGAGATTTGCTCAGAGCTAATATTGATTCGTATTCTCAGCGAGATTATCAAGCATAAACCATAGGGAAAGTAATCTATGTCTTTGTCCGGTAGCGATAAAAATTAACGCTCCGCATAGAGAGCCACGACAGCAAGCTCCTATATCCATTGCTACTAAGGTTTATTACTTTTCGACATGTGGTTTGTTGATTCAGGATATCGTACGCTGAACGTTGGACTACGAGACTATGTCTCACAGGAAAGCCTTCATAAGGTCTTTACTATGATCTGAGCAAGTTTGAGTATCTATTTGGATTTGTCCCAAGTCCTGAGCAAGATACCCAATGTAGTCATTTCTCCTAGTATATACCGATGTCTCTGCGGCGCTGTTCAGGCGAACACTATGCGACGATGACCGTGAAGGAGACGATGCCCCCACAAGAAGTACAGCATGAAGGTCTGCATAGCGGTTCGGCCAAACTGTCTTGGTGGGCCGACACCACGGTCTTCTCACGGCCCGAGCTGTCGCGTGGCGGGCATAGTAGCCGTCTGCGTAACACATTAGGGTTATAGCTATGTAAGTAAATACAGACTCTAAGTGCCGGCAAACAGAAGATACCGCGAATATGCGAGAATGTCTCGCGCTCCAGAGGACACGATTACGCTTAGTGCGGTAGATTTTGACTCATGGGCTGAGCATGATGCTCTCTCTATAGGTGCGGTAGCGGAAACGTGTAGAGCGCACGGGCCCATATCAAAAACTGAGACGCAACACCAGCCCGTCTTCTTTTTGCTGAGGTGGGTCGGGGGAGGAGGAGGGAAGTGCTTTGCTTAACGAACTGTGGTCCGGTTAAGTAATGAGTCGGCAGGAGGCGGTCGAGCTCTAAGACACAATGTTCCCGTGGAGTCACGGAGAATGCAGCAGCCCATGCAAGTTCTTGAGCGCTGAAGCTGATGACCTCCCTAGGTGACGTAACGCAACTACCTGGGATGTCTCAGTGGACTAGGTCTGCGAGGAAAAGTAACAAGGCGCTTTGTGCGGTTGAGATGAGTCTGAGCTCTCGATTCAAAGGGTAACAAAACCTTACCACTAAGAACGCAGGGCTCAACACAACCATCAATGTGTGAGCTGCTATTTTATGATCCCATAAGGATTCCGTAGCACCCTACATCTTGAACGCTAAGTCTTGAATGGCAAGATTTAATGCACCAAAGGTTTTGAACTTGGGATGAGAGAATCGGCGAAATAAAAGATGTTGCCAAAGATGGCGGCAATGGGCCTCGCGGACCGCAACTCCATCTCTCCATCGTCTCCAATGTGACAAATACGAAAGATGCTTCAAAGATGATGCAGCATGATGAAATGAAAGCATGAGGCTCATACTTTTCTGTGATGCATCTCAGCGTCCGGAGTATGCTAGGGCTGTAGCTTCACACCTCTCGCTCTCACATCAAGAGAGCCACACTCGACCTTCTCAATCACAGAGCATTCTCTATCGCACACACGCGTATCATTGTTCAACTAGCGGTGAAAGACCAAGCAGAATCGCACATTATCTCCAGTGAACATCCATGACTATCACCAAGTCTGAGAGCTAGTCCGGCAGCTAGTGTTGGCCTGCAGACTTGCGGCAGACATGTACAGTCTGAGCTTACGATTCCATCGGGCAACTTACAACCTCCTGGACGGACTCAACGTCGTCCTTCACCAATTACATCAGGACGAGAGTCCCTCGTTTCCACATATTTGTTGGCGAACACCACGCGGCAGTCTGAGCCGAAAAATCCCAAACAGTGTCATACAAACCCACGCCCCCCCCCCGCCCACAACACAGTGGCCGATATGGTCCTCGACTACAATCGACATCCGGGCAGATCAGAGGCCTGCGCGCGAGACACCTTCATGGCGACTCGCAAATCAAACAGCACAACAACGCAGTGTTTCAGAAGGGGCCTGGCTCTCTGACAGGAGCACGAAGAGAAATGGCCACCGCTTCCACCCATCTACACCAAATCGAGTGCAAGGCTGCTCGACAGCACGCATCTGAGAAGGACCTTGTCATGAAACCGCTGCACAGCTCAAACACAACGTATATCACACAACGATGACAAACCAGGATAATACAGGGTGGAGAGAGACGAGGACGGCTCATAGAGAGCAATGACCTATGCAAATCGGATAAGCGTACATCCGCAAGGACGACACAGAATGAGAGAGAGTTCGCCTGAGATTCGTATCTCTCGCTACTATAAAACAATATGCTTACTCTAATCGCATGCGGAGGCATCTAATCGAGGATAGTGGCCATAAAGAATGAAGCAAAAGAAAGTGGAAATTCTCTATGTGTTCTATGCATTCAACTCTATCAGATGACCGAGTATGTCTTGAAGAAGCCTCAGACATAGTGCACCCGAATACAAACAGCACACGTTCCTAGAAGGAGCGTATATTCTTTTCTAGAGGAGTACTAGATATTGCGCATATATCGTAAATGCCGTTAGTAGTCCTTTCCAAAGTTTCACCAAAACTTTCGAGTGAATTAAAACTTTGAAGCCAATGCTATCAATATCTCAACTGATTTCCTGACGAAGCTGAGATTCAGGAGATGACTGGTATACAAGCCCCGCGCTCCAATATTAACTATTACATTCGAGACTATGGGAATTCAAAACTTACCGGTTTAGGAGTTATATTACCACAGCATAAGAAATACACATATCACCCTCTACGCGATTACTGATCGTCTCTCTATATTAGAGCTTATGTCTCGATCCCTACCACCGACTGATTCAAGCAAACTTAATTCAGCGGTCAATCGTCTGTGCTGGCACGCTGAGTGTGAGACATAATACAGTTCATAGTACGGCTGACTCCCTGAGAGAGAGATTCTGGTTATCCATGGAGGCGCAACAATCCGCATAGAGTGCCTTGGAAATGCCCCCTCAAAAGGTGCGACAAGACTAGACTGGAATCACCAGCACATACCGTCGCGGTTAAGGCTAAGCTAAGAAAGAGTTCAAAACTTTTTGATATGCAAAACACTTCGTCCACGAACAGATACAGCGATTTTATACATCCAAAGTTCATACCTTCTCTATATCATTTACCGACATCCAGGCGTATGGATGTTACTGATTTATGACGTGCTCCCGATATCCTTAGTAGAATGCGTGGTGCCGAGTCCTAGTGATATATCTAGAATATAAGAGAATATCAATCTTTACTACACAAAACTCGGCATATATCATAGTCAATCTTTCGATGTCGGTACTCAACTCTGAGTACGGGCGTCCGAATTTTTTACTAGAATATCTATCTTGCGGCTTCCTAAAACAATTAATACATGCCTCGTTAAGCCAATCGGCAGACTTACGTGTTCACAAGGGCCGTGCGATGGAATGCTTCGTCTCTCAAAGAGGTAATATGACTCAATATAAGTCGCACCGCTACCTTCCGCGAGGTTGAGGACATAGAGAGAAGTCGTAAAAGGAGAGGTACATAATCAAGATGCTAATGATACACTATCAAATATGGCTCTCTACATAATATTCGCAACAGATTTTCTCATGGCTGCAGAGATCCATTTAATCCAATGGGGTGGTCATTCACATCGTACTGGAGCGCCAGATCGTCGACAATTTTAAACAAAGCTTTACATCGTCATATGGGAGGGGAGATGAGGACATGGAATAGCACTCAAAGCGCATCCATAAATCGTGCGCGGAGTCTACATCTCGTGTAAAGGCCCCTGCTAGGGAACATCTTGATCGAGCTGCACGCAGCGGAAGGGTGACTAACCCTCATATGTTATCATAGAATCAAAGAGAGTGAGTTGTAAAAGGCCATTACTCGCGGAATATGATTCCCATTTTTGGAGCGCCATATGATAACACATTGCGACTCTTCTACAAGGAGCGTAGTCTTACCACCTACCACCTGCTTAAAGTGAGATTAGTAAGCTTTGGACGAAGGCATGTAAGGAGAAGCAATGATAATGGATCAATGTCCCATCCTTACCCCCCCTCACACGTAATAACTATATTCTCATTTACTGTAATAATTGATGTGTGAGAGTGAAAAACTTGCTCATACTTTACAACTATCATTGTTTTTTTTTATCCTACGGGGCACCATTAATATTTCGTCTAACAAGAAGGAGCGTAATTATGTTTACAAAACATCACACACGCCAGAGGTATGCTAGTATTAGCGACTTCAGCAGTATATTCATTTAGTCTTGACTAGTATATGCGAAGAAGGACACCAGAAATGGATGAGCGAACCGCAAGGAAGGAAAACAAGCTATAAATGACATGGGTGTTTAGTCGTTGACGAAAGAGTACCGTCGTGGGCCACGGCCCTGGAAAAGACGAGATATACATACCTACTTTCATTCCTGAGCAACAAAAGCGGGACTATGAGTTTCGCTAGAAACCGCGCACAGCTGGTCGCATATATGGGTCTCAAACACTCAATGGATACCTCACCTCGAGGTCAAGAGTTCAAAGACGACTCTTAAAATGTCTGTCACAATAAGTAGAGTGAAACTCCGGCTATTTGTGTAGATTATGTAAATATATATAGACCCATTATCACAGTATGGACGTTACATTTGCAGACACAACATCTGTTTTTTATCTCTGCGTTGTTTAACTGACCAATCACTATGTTAAATGAAGATCAGTTTGATTGACATTATTTATTCATTGCCTAGAATAATAACTGAGTTTATAGAAAGAGATGTTCATCAAATGGTACCAGCAATCCTTAGCTTATCATAGCAACTCCGTCATACTTTTAGTCTGTTTTTAAATTTAAGTAGAACTGCACGAAGCGAGTAAGAGATAACACAGAGAGAAAGTAATTTCTCGTCAGAGATCCGTGAATCGATTGGCGTGCACCATGCGTAAATATTATGTGCAAGAATGCGGTTATGTGATAGCCAAATGGGGATTACTATTATTTTATTTGCCCCAGCTGCGAACCAGTGAAAACAAGCGAACCAATCAATATAGAAAGGGAGTTAATATCAACAGACAATGTCTGTGACCTTGTCATGTTTTATCAACGGGCTCGCAGAAATACGGCGATACTGGTTAATCATCACCTATCTCACAGGGTGTGAGAATAAGTCCAAGTGCCAAAGACAGATAAACAGCAAGAAGATATTCATTGATAAATAAAGTTTTCTGCATGATTCACATTGCGGAGCTGTAAGGGAGGTTCAGGGGTCAGTCGGTCTCTGTAGCTGATAAATACCTGTTCAGAGCTGGCCTATCGACCTTCGTTAATTACTGACCTGCCGCAGATCTTCTGCGCATTATATTTAACTAGAATAAACAAAAGAGAGGATTCGAATTTATACTATGTCGACTCTGACTAGATCCGTACAAATGACGAAATGAGATGTTCCTTTCCTTTGTGGGCACAGTTAACTGGCATTCACTGTCTTTTCCTACTCAGGTAAAATCAGAGAAAACGGAAATGTGCTAACCCAGTTCATATACAGAGATGTCAATCCGATACTATACAAATTGACTGCTGAGTCAGGTAAGAGTGGTAGGAGACAAGTGGTGTTATCATAAAACAGTTGCAAATTTGTCTTGAAAAAAAATACTGCATATAATAATCTAGATATATTTCTTTTACCAATAGTCTAAAATCGGTGATACACGTGATCTCAGGAGAACGCCGTAAATATTTCGTACAAACCGGCTATGACATTGTGTCACATTATATGGTAAATTTATACGTAGTTGAAAGTTAACCCATTCATTTAATATCTAATAGTCATCCTCTATATCAGTATAAGTACTAAGTATATACATGCAGAGTAAGGCTGTGTGTATTTATCTATGTGCTCTGCACAAGAGTAATAGAGGTCACTCGTGCTTATAAAAAAGGACACCAACTTGTATTATTGACTCTTAGAGGTTGTATTTGTTCATCTATATTATTTTGCGAACATGTAATTGAGAGAAGGAATAATGTGAGTTATATAGCATGTCGCTATCCTTAAGATGTATATGCAACAGAAGAGATTTGTGGATAGAAAATACATAAGTATATTTCACCACAATTTGTAAACGAGTATTTCAACATTGTTATATATCAATGGTACAGTCTTATTAGTTCTACAAAGTTGCGCACTTTATATAATGGCAAATGATGCACTCGTATGGTCGTCATATTTAGTTTCGGTATATATTGCCTTTGGCCGTACTTGAGTATGTGTGCTCTAGATACTAAATGATGAAGCTAATCTTGATCACGATTTGAAGAGGCACGTTGGATGTATCGTGCGTGCTCTCTAAGGTTATTTGGATTATTATATCTTTGTATATACATAGAATTAGGATATGCGATTATCTTTTCGAAATATGCATCGATTATATTATGCGCAATTACTGTAGAATCACCGAAATTTATAAGTATAACATGTAATGTTAGAGTTGACATAAACCATGATGGATCCACATGCTAGATATGATGTATTTGAAACCTACCACATCTAATATTCATTATGTGGTTTTGATATTCGGTAAATACTTATTATTGGACACTTGTGAGAATAATGTCTGGAATAAATCTTTTGATATGAATTTCATGGCGTCTGATTTCAATATGTCGCAAAAGTGTAGTCTAAAACTGAATAAGGCGAATACATGCATTGTACTTAATTCAGAGATAACTACATCTGTTACATACTTCCTTAGTGATCGGAAAAATACAACGAAGCAAAAGCTAATAACAAACCATAACATAACTCAATATCAGACGCCTCAGAGAAAAAACATGAGACATTGTATTGTATATCTTATGGAGGTCTACCATTGTTATAATGAACTCTGAAAATCTGAACGGAAATATTTCAGTCTTTAGATACTATATATTAGATGTTTTAATAAATAAAATTGTTCTAATTTTTGTATTATGTAATCTATATTATTCATTCCTGTTAAAACCTTATACGCACCACAGTAAAGCCGTAATCACATAACGCTGGAGCATCGGAGTTCTGACGATTCTAACGTTCACAAGACAGCTGAATCGAGACGTCCGAAAACCATATTTATTTACGTCATAGTGGAAAAAGGTGTTTGCTAAACTAGATGCGACTTAAGTCAAATAACACTCTCCCGTAGAATATTTTGATTGAAATTCTATTGCTTTCTATAGGCGAACATTGTTATTACTTCAAGTTTATCGCTGTCAGCAGGCATCATTATTGTCCATTCGTCTTATATTGATCATCGGACCAACGTCGTGTTGATTGACTTGTTTAATCCAAAATCATGTATTCAGACTGTATGCTCCAAACATAATCATCTACAAATGCGGTGGACCCTCCGTCGCTGTTAAAAATATGTTGAGATATGGGTGTGATCGAACTTGACGTGTTGAGCTACATGGCCAAGACTAAAACTCCACAAGCAATTTAAGTGCTCGCTTTGATGGATAGGCAGAGAGGGTCACGTTAGTAATCGATACTAACTGAAAGATACTCATTCGGTATGTGGGTTTCACTTCTTTTGAATTCAGTGCGGGGCAGTTTACTGATCAATGTTTTGTTGACATTGTCAATCGATTGGCTAGATATTTGTGGCAATATGTCAACAGGAAAATTTTATACTTGACGAGCCCCCACTGTCTTAGGTAATCATCCCTCTGGATGTCATCTGTGCTGGAGACTCACGCAATGATAGCATAGGGCAACGAGGGGAGACCACAGGATCGAACAGCTGTAAAGGATGTGAGCAAACCTTGTTACACCGAAGAGGCTGCAAGAAGGAACAGATGCATGTAGAGTAGATAGAAGCACATATACTATTGAGGAGTGACGAGAGTCGCTTTAATGCCCTCAATATAAATCTAAATATTTGTATAATGTTACGACAGATAGTGCAAATTTATGCATGAACATGGGAACGAGTAAGGTATTGCAGACTAGAGCAAATAAAATCACTCTAAATGTTTAACTCAATTCACTCATATTCAATGATAAGTCTATTCCATTTCGCTCTGCACATATTTGCACTGACATATCTAGTCTCAATTATACATGCTGCCCCGTTCTCAACCAGGGTGAATTGGGAGTTTCTCAAACCACCAATATTCCTGCCCCACTCTATGATCCGACCCAACAATACAGAAAAATCAAACATCAGTTTCTCTTGGCAAGGGAGTATATATATTTGGGGCTTTCAACCTTGAGTAGAATTGGCGCAAGACAGGCTCTTGACACTATCAGCCACCTATAATTGTGACGTGCAGTATTCTCCTATTTAGGCTCTCTGATTAGCCTCGTGACAAAGTTAATCGTTGAGTAGCTTTAATGAACTAAGTCTACCAAATCTATTTCTTGTTCATATACTATTTCCTCAAACTCTATCATAAAAGACGTAAACGCTGCGCATGGGTTTGTATTAGGAGTTGTCATTGGAGCATCATTACAGTATAATCGATGCAGTTTGAATGTCACGCTCTTGTATGCAGCTGCAGTCTCGTAGCTCGCTGAGCCTGTTTGAGACGACGAAGGGTTTGTGGCCTGTTCTTCGTCGATGACCAACTCCAGGGCTTCACTCCTCCTACCCCACCTGTTGCTTAATAGTTGAACATACTCCTGACTGGTTTAGTTGTAACTATGTGGGGAGAATCTCTCATGGCCTTGCTAATTGGTTCCGATTTCTGCTGCTCTGATTTGCTCAGCACTTTTCCACGGAAGGATGACGTTCTCTAACGCGATCCTCATCATTTCTCGTCGAAGAACGTTCGGAAGATGAAGATTTCCTCGTCTGAAATGAGAGGAATTGAGAAGCTTACGTAGATGCGTGTAAGTTGAATTTGATTGGATTGTAATCAGAATTATTTTCAATCATTTTTATCAGGAATATTTATCCCTTTAACGTTTTTTCATAGGACCACGCCACTCTCACAGTCTTAAACCGATCAAACATATAATGGTATTTGGGTAGGTTTTTCCAAAGAGTTAGACTGTTTTTTGTGTTGTATAGTTGGCTTTACCGTTAAAATATTGAAATGTAATATGACAAAGATAATAATGATACTGTTTAAGGACACAAAGTCTTAACAAATATCAAGCTGCATCCATCAGTCATTACCTAGAATATTGACTATTATCAATACGATGACTTGACGAACATACGCGCATGCTAACAAGGCCCATGGGAATGATCCATGATACATTCGGGGGATGTATAAGACAAAAAACAAAAACAAAACAAACAATCAACAAAACTTGTGAATTTTCGTATTATACAGAATACTTTCAACGCCTAATGACAAAGTGGAAAGTGTGTGCAATTTCGTTTACTGAACACTGGATGGAATAAACAAACGTGGCAAATTTGATATTTCTCATTATTTTTTTGAGTTGACTGGAATTTCATCACGCTCACCTTAATTCTTGATGGTAAGACTTGAAGGAATTTATATTCAGCTACTACAACACACGTCGCGCGGCACACACCCCTCCCCCCCCCACACAACCTTTATGCGTTTGCGTGTGTGCGGACGCGTGCGTTTGTTTGCACACGGCGTTTGTGTGTGGTGTTGTGTTGTGCGTGCGCGCGCGCAGCGACCCTCTGACACAAAATCAGCCCCCCCCACAGGTGCGTTGCCACTGGCTGCAGGAAGAAGGACACCATCTGGAATCAATGTTAGACTAATGAAACCTTGTTCAAAACCAATTGAACCCCCAGTAACATTAAGTTGGTGTTCATTTTACTTTCATCGGTTTTTTCGTCCCTTAGGAATGGCAATATATCCAATTGAACATGTGCGTAGAGCGAAAGTTAATTACAAATTATAAATCTTACATAATAAGCCTTATAAATTATACAAGGTATAAAAAGGTGTTTTAAAGGAGACGTGTCTCGCCTAAGGGACTATACGGAAAATGTCTCCCTCCCAGACTGCTCAGAGAAGGAAAAAAACGTTAGGGAGACAAAAATTACGCATTGGCATATCCGTATCAAATAAACAAGTTTTGAATGAGATTAATAGGTTTTGATTTAAAGACTACGATTTTAATATTTTTCTCTTCATAAAAGAGAGGGAAGTTTGTAGTTTTAAACTTTTTGTGTAATGATGTAATCTAGAATGTGTCTCCTTAAGACTCATTTTCATTGCATGTTCCATTTAAGCTGGATCGCAGAGTGTGTATATAAATAGTAACATGCGAAGCAATACTTAGATGGATCTAACGAAAATTTCTTCAATTGAGATGCCTTTAGTCCCACAACCACAGCGAAAAATTCTCGACTTCTCCACGTTCTCCACTTCAAATAATGCTACCCAAAAACAATATTTTATATTCCCTGAAAGAACCATGTCGACATGGTAATGACCTTTTCTAATTCCTATGAGTGACGATTCGCGTATAATCTTTTCTGCTATCACCCATCAGCATTCGAGTTACACACTCAATATGGTCTGGTTTCCACAATCTACTAGTACGAAGTTTTGTCATCAACATCTCTTCTTGCTTAGATAGCAACCAGATATCCAAAATTGACCAGTCCTATACTTTGGACATGCAGAAACACGATCATAAAACACGTAGCCTAGCACCTTAGAGAACCTACCTACAGTTTATTCACGAGACAGAGCATGTTATAGGAGATGGTGCTACTCTTGTTCCGTTGTGGAACGGGTTCAGAGAGTACGCTTTTCGTGCGATAACGATACAAGCTAATAATATCAGTATATTAGCGAATATCTCACCTTAGAGTAGGCTAGAAAAGTACGTACCATCTGTTAGACAATTACATAGGATATTGCAACACAACTAAAGCAATCTATATGAACACTCTCAGGAGACAAATATTAAATAATATATCTCTACTCAAATTCCTAGTCTCACTTTCAGACCTAATTCCCTGCAGTGGTGGTCCATCATGTACAGGGGGAATCATTGTGACTGATGACATACATGGTTAGCCCTGGGGTAGCGCATCGCGAAATCTGTACAAAAACATTATGTTGGTAGAATAAGTGAAATAATATATATCATAGATATTCACCAGCTGCTACGTCAATAATTTCCCTAACACTTGAACTAAGACGAGGTACCTAAAAGTTTATTTTGCATTGGTTTTTGGGACACACTTTTGACATTGTTCTTGAAACCTCTTCGCGGTGTCACGCAAACATGCTACATGTTGTCGAATTACTGACCGTGTGTACTGACGAGTGCGAATGGCACTGATACGTGTATACTTATTAACAAGAAGCTTTTAAAATTATTTCCACTTCGACCTTATAATTGTTTGATGTGCTCCGTATGTCTCTGAATGGTCGACCGTACAATCACCACACATAACACACTTTAGCCACGAATTTACCAGAGAATTTCAAACTTAACCTTTTGAGAGTGTATTTGGACAAAGAGGCAACGGTGGGATGTCATACCAACACTTTAAGCGAAACTCAAACTAGCAATTGACTATAAGGCGGCAATGGTAAATTTCTCTTCCCTCTTAGTTCAATTCGGTCTGCTTTTTTAACCGGGTACAATGGTATCCCCACGTTGTGGTGCTGCATGAAATTTAAATTTTTTCCCTATGTTAGAGCCCAGTGATTTTTCTGAACGGCCATGATATACAAATCCTAAGTAAAATAGACCTCAAATATATATTTGTGAACGGTAGTTTACAGTCCGGCCTCGTTATCCGCCATCGGTTCACCTTGTATCAGGCAGTGTATCACAGACACTTGCTAGGTTATCTATGGACGCAGGATATGCAATAATAATTGAAACCACGTGTACACAATGAGTGGAAAGTCTTCATGCACAAGTGTGTGTCGATAACACTCTAAGTTTTCGTTTGAATCACCTAATGACCCTATATATATCAGTCCATCGAGCTGGAATACTCTGAAGTTCATTCTCTACAATTATTTAGCAGCTGTGCCCCAATGGTGACACATTAATTCAAGCTATCAAATAATTACATGCTGTTACTTGATGAACACCCTTTATTCCACAAAGAACATTTTGAACCACAGACACCTCAGCTGGTATCAGGGAGAGCTAAAAATCAAGTTTTTACATTCATGCTGAGTTGGTCTAGTTGGCATTGGGTCCTTCTATGTGCACATATAGAGTGCTCGCGAACGTTTGATGTGCTCTCTTAAGATCTATATTCACATGAATATGAGGCATTGTCTATATTACGTCATATAACCACCTATAAAGTGTTTGGTGTATCACAAAATATATCCTCATATCTTACTCCATGGTCTACATAAGGTATATTAATTCAGGATGACTGCTGTCCCAACAGTAGGACCCGTTCTAATTCCGATGGCCACGAATACTGAGTCATATTGGTATTTGTTGTATATCTAATACGTAGCATTATGACTGTTGTAAGAAAATATACCTCTCCCCCTCCCCCTATAGTCAGGCTAACAAAAGAGTATGGGATCTTGTACCTACACTAATCCTCTTGCATCGTTTAATACAACGTGCAAGATAAACTCATTATAATCCAGCATGCTACTGGACTTGGAGCACAACATGAGATAGGGTTGTATCTGTAAACTAGAATCATGTCGTGGAAGCTTTAGGCCTCGAACCAAACCATGTTTCCGTATTACGCTGTTCTCCAGAAGGCGTACAGGCATGAGGGAGATATACATGCTCCACAGGAGGATCAAGGCTCTAGCTATCAACGACTGGGAGTCGAGAAGTCGATCTCGAAGTCTGGTTGTGACACTTCACAAAGAGTATGGCATGATAGTTAAACCGGGACGAATCGCGTAACTAGTTGAAATGATTACCTCGAATCAATGTCACTCCGGAATACTAAAAAAGGAATACGGAGTGATGATATTACTCTAAGACTTATGTTAGCACTGAGTTGGCGTCGAAGCAGATACCTGATGAAGGATAAGATGGAGAGGAGATGACAGGAGCAGTGAAATCTGTCTTTACGGCAACTACATTTTGGTCGCTTGAAATAATGCGGCGAATGTTAGCTGTAACTAATATAATTCGACATAATCAATCAATAATAACTTTACCACTTGTGATACATTATGATAATTAGAATTTATTGAATAATATATTACCGTTAATCATGATTTAGAAGTATTTTAAATTCACATTAATACAAGACTCTATTTATATTCTACATATTATAAATGAGATTTAATTAAGATTTGATTATAATTACTATGAGGTATTAATTAGCTTTGTCATACTGTATATACATAAGATAATATTTTAATTTGCTGTGATGTAATGTGGGCAATAGCACACATAAGCGCACCTGAGAGGAGCAAATACGACTATCAAAAATTGCGAAAATTAATAATAAATATCAGGTGATATACAATCAACAAATGAACAGCTAAACTATACCCACCCCTTTTTCAAAATACTATAACTGTCAAAAGTACGCCAGCATATTTTGAGCAAGAGAGATGTCGCTCTCACTAGCACTAATGGCACTACACATTAGAGGTAGATTAAGAAACATATTAGGTTGATCGTCAAGTCATTTGCCCGATCAATTGATGTGCGAAGGACGACCATATTATCAGTGCGTAACATATAAATCGAGGAGCTGCAAACAAATTGCCGTTGAGGGTAGGGCTGTTGTCAGATAAGCGTTCAGTTTCGCACTTCTTCGGGTGAATTGAGTGCTGGACACGAGTAATGCGCACAATTTCGTGCCGCAAAAAAGATCAAGTTTTCCGAAAGTATACGGCATTATCGAGAACTGTTACCAGAGCCATGGGACCACTTCCAAAAACGAATCACGATAATGCGACACTTTTGGTCCTTTAAGAGGAGTTTTATCTAGCAGAGGATGAATAACATAGCTTCAGATACCGACAGATAGATATGATATGATAAATTAGATACGAATAGATAGATGAGTAGATAGATATGAATAGATAGATAGATGAGATAGATAGATAGAATTATTGACTGCATATATCCAGTGACCAGTGAACCGTTACAAAGCTAATGAGACAGATCCTGACCATGAACCTTAATGGATCCAATACAATTAATCTAACTGTCCTATATTCGCCATGAAAAGCAAGTCACCTCAGCGAGGCCGGGAAGTTGGGGGATGAATTCCATCATTCATTTTTTCAGATAACTGGGCGGTGAAACAAAGATGTTCCGAGGACGAACGGAGCAGACAGACAACCGAAAGACATAAAGCGCGTGTGTAATATGCGGTTGTGACAGGTAGCATAAACAGGTTGTAGCAATTTGATGTTTGTGCTGTACAGCGATGTTCAAATGGAACAAAATAAGGACAGGCCAAAGAATAACCAAATTATTGAGCAATCATTCCATTTCTAGATAACCAGTGATGGAACATCGATCTTGAAACTCTACGTCAATCCATATAAAGAAAAATAGAAAGAACAGCAGATTTTTTTTACTAGGTCTAAACAAGTCCATAGAAAGGGAAAGATGTATTTTTTCAACTAATTCGTCGAAACACTTAATAACAAGAGAGAAATTTTAACACATAAAATCAAAGTGATTGCAGTACAAAAGGTCAAGAACAGTTGGGTTTCGGAAATCCCATTACTGTAATAATATTGAGCTGGAGCCAGTCAACGAGAATACATTTCTAAAAAACGTTGAAAAAATACGTATGTCGCTCTCGACGAGTGTAGCGAAAGATTATGACTCATACCGTAGCATCAAAACTCTATGACAACAAGTTTTTCTTTCTCAGAACATAGGGAGGGGCACGGGGGAGGTGAATATTAATTTCACAGGGTGCTAGACAGTTGCATTTTTGAAAGCCCCAGAATGCATATTTTATTAAACTGTAGCCACAGTTCAAATTAGTGGATAGTTGTTCGTTATTACATACTAAAGCAGAAGTAAATGATACAGCGGGACCACACAACTGATTAATTCAAATGTCTGAAAAAGGTGTCCTCTGAATCGCGTAAGGAAATTCGACTGTTTGATTGCAAAATACTGGTTCAGCATTCATTTATGCACATTGAGGAATGTGGCAGCAAGTCTCAGTTTGTGAATTGCACCTGTGTACATGCTTATTTTATATACAACTTCATAAACAGTTGTATATGGAGGCCATTAAACTAATAATTATGCAATTGGACCAAGTTAACCCAAGGTATATGCCTGTCACCGTGTTTACCTTCCACATCTTTGCTGGTTTACTCCTAGAATTAGTGTGGTCTTGCTGTTGGGAGGCGGATAAGTAAGGGAATGTGAGTGCTAAGAATAACCGAGAATTCGATCCCAAGGATACATCCTGTTAGAATTCTATCATAACGGAATCAAACACTAGATCTTAAATGAATGGACCCAGGTCAAATTTTATTCTACTGTCCTATTTTTGAAAATTACCCTAGATCCCGGTCAATATTGTTAATACGGGGAGGTTTAATTTCCCATATATCAGATCGCTAGTTCACGTAGAATGGCAACAGAACCTCACAAAATTGAGCGTCCAAGTCAAATTTCAGTTATTTCACAGTTTTAGTCATTCTCTGGCGCATGGGTCTTATCATTTCAGCAAATTTAGAACCGCAATTCTCCTCATAATTAAAAAGATATTAAAGTGGCCAAACGATACGAGTGCGAAAAAATGGTGAGGGGCAGTAAATATCATCACACGGGGAACCGCACCAAGAGCGAGCGGTAGCGCCGTAAGGCCGACCATTACATTCTGTACAGGTAGAACTCAACGGGCGCGCGCGCGCATTGTGCCAGTTCGTGAATTTTTTTGCTCTTGCGCGCGCGACACCACAGCGCGACACGAGCGCTTTGTGCCGGTTCGTAGCGCGCAAAAATCGTAGCTTGTATTTCTAGACACGAAGTGCCAACTTCGTGATTCTTCTGACGCTGAAGCAAACGAGGTTTTACAAGAGAGCGACACCTGCAGTTTGAAGCTTTACTGTAGTTAAAAATTTGAACTAGTTTTAAGGAGCAAGTACGACATGTAAGGCAAGAGATAAGTACTTGGCTTTCTATCTGTTGCTTTGAATCAT
>JZLH01S0245314.1:34226-55020 GCA_001188425.1 Eucidaris tribuloides
CCTCTGTCGTGGGCGCGCTTGCATTTGATAATCTCTCCGCCTTGGAGAAGGAACGAGAAAGTATATTCATTGATTTATTTTTTAAAAAAATGTAATTTTCCAATAATAAACGGAGTTAGGACATCATTTTAGAAAGACCTCTTCAACGTAAAATGTATGCGTTATATTGTATGTTGCAATACTTTTGAGTAGGGAGGGTACAAGTAAAATGGTTATTATCAAAGGTAACCTGATGATTTTTACCAAGTTTACCTATAAGGTAGAAAAGAACTCAGTTATATCGTGTACATATTTAGGGCATTGGCTTTGGTTATTAGCGTGACTACCACTACTTGGGAAAATAGTAAATGATAACAACGAAAACAGATCTAGCTTTATTATATTTCCGTTATTTTTCCCCTTTTCTGCATTTTCAGTTGCTAAAGCTGCCATCACTCTCGTTCAATATAATCCGTTATGAAATGTGAAAGTGTTGTAATTCCTCCTGCAGTCACGATAGGTTTTCAAACTTTGAGCACACGGTCAGTAATATATATAGAAGAAAATCTAAAATTCTTGAAGTATCATTGTAATTACCATTTATACTGATCATATAACAATGTAATTACCATTTATACTGATCATATATGATCAGTATAAATGGTAATTACAATGTTACTACAAGAATTTTTGCATGTAAAATATAATGGTAAGACTAAAAGCCGGGGAGTGGGACGAGAGAGGCGAAAGAGTACATGATAAAACAAGAATAACACGGCCATGCGAATGCATTACCATCCAACAAATCATAATAATAGTGGACACAACAATAGCAAAACAAGGACACAGCAAAGCGTAGCATCTCTACGCCGGTACGAATAGCATACATATGCATATTTTATGAAGTGTGCCCTGTGGCCTACATAATCGAAGATGAAATTCTGTTTAACAATACTATAAAGTCATCGAACGGAACATATTTTACAGCTATTTTCACATATTTAATGAGCTACGTCTTTTAACCTTCGACGTACATAATCAAAAATCAAACATACCCCTTTCAGACCGACTTCACCGTGAAAGTCACGGTGAATTCTCCGTTACTTTCACGGTGAAAAAAACTGCGCGTAAATTCATGTTGCCCTTTCAGACCGAATTTTGTCTACCCGATCCATTCGACATGATATTACTGCAACAGGCCATCTTAACTATATTGCTGGTTGTAAATCTATTTTGTACTTAATATAAATCGTGTGACATATTGAACGAAAAGAAATTACTGTAGCACAAAAATCGAACTTACCACAATGCTCACAATTATTCATTGAAAGTATTATCGATCCAAACCTGGTACCGTTAACTATGCAATTATTTTAGCGTAAAATCCGTAATGACGACAGACAGAAAAGTGTCGTTTACTTCCTCAGGATACCGTAAGATAGCTGGTTTAATAAACAACATGACTTATCACTAAAATGATCATTAGATCAGGAACAAGCAATGCGAATTTAGGACTGCACGCCTAATGTGTTGTAGGTTCGTGTACGTTTGGGTTATAATCCTATGTCATTGCCCTTTGAAGTATGATTGATTATATTGGTATGTTTCAAACGATGGTGTTTGAATCGTATGAGTTTGAATAGTAGTGACACACATGCACATACATACACACACACACACACACACACACACACACACACACACACACACACACACACACACACACACACACACACACACACACACACACACACACACACACACACACACACACACACACACACACACACACACACACACACACACACACACACACACACACACACACACACATACACACACACACACACACACACACACACACACACACACACACACACACACACACACACACACACACACACACACACACACCACCACACACACACACACACCCACCCCACCACACACACACACACACACACACACACACACAACGTAACAAAACTTCAAACCTATATGATTACAAAAATAGACTCCAACATGTTTAATAGTACATGTAGTATAAAGGCCTTCAGTCAGCCTCATTGACCCATAGTACTTTATGTTGGCCATTTGGTTAAAACTTTGGTTTAAAATAAATCGGCAGAAATTTTACACATGTCAGCAAAGTATAACATACCACTTTATAACTCCCGGATGCACCATTGATATTCTTCAGGGTCATTACCAAGTTTGATCAAATTTGGGGAATTTAGTTGTGAGCAGCCATTTACTAACCTTAAACAGAAATGTGACCTCGTGATTTTCATTTGATCTTTGACCACGGAACAACCACGGAAGTGCAGTCCACCCCCCCCCTCCCCCCAACATACACACACATACACAAATACGCAATGACAAGATACATGTTTAACAAATACCACTTCTTCTACCAGGAAAAAAGTTGTATTGTTTGATATTAATGACAATTTTATTATATATATATTTCATTGGATGTAGTACTGATAAACTTTTCAATCAAAATATGCAAACAGACTTAAAAGTTTACAAGGCATCATTTCTTTTTTACATTTTTTACAGTACACCCATTTTCTTTCAACAATAGCAGACATACAATGTGAGCTTCTCGTGTTTTAAAATAAAACATAATTATTAGTTTTATCAAATTATTGCCGTGGTGCACGATTAAATATTGCACTTTGCAATTTTAAAAATCATATGCTAAATCTTGTCTTTCTACTTTCTTTTTCATTCTTATCCGAAACAGATGCAATGATCAAAGACAGGTATATATTTTAAACTCTTAAGAAGGTTTTCCAAATTATGTTATCAACTACATTAGAAGTAGGTTATATGAGGAGATTATGATCTATTAAATCTGAATTACAATGTGGCAATGCTATATGAATAGCATTTTATATGGTTTAATAGCATTTTATATGGTTTAATAGCAACACCCATTTGCAAGATGATTCAAAACAGCGTGAACTCTTATCAAACTTAGCTTGAAAGTAGAATATGATTACAGTAATATGTGAGAAATATAATACAAATTGGACATTTATTTTAAGAACCAAATAAAAATGTAACGTCATGTTACCTCTTGATCAATGGAAATTTAACCACCATCACACCATATGTGAAATAAACAAGGTCTTCATTAGGAAGACGCGTTTGAAAACGCATTTCTGACGCTGTGATTTCTTTCATAAATGAAATACTACATGTTATAACAAAAAGTGATGAGTGAGGTATTTTTGTGATAAAACTACTCTGCTTAACTCACATTTAACCTATTTCTATCCGATTGTGATGCTGTGCACTTGCAAATGAAAGCTACTGCACCTTTATTTAGAAAGTAAAAATATAAATTAAAATTAGGAGATTTATCAAATATATCAACATTAAAACAGTTTGAAAATATTTAACACAAGGATTAAAAAATAATAAGTTATAATACTATAATACATAATACATAATATTTGTATATATCTGTAATGTGTACATTTTAAAATCATTGAACAAAATAATATATACATACATAAATTATAATTTGATATCTGTCACAGAAATACCAAACGTTGGAATGAATGTAAATATTTTAGATCATCTTGATGGTTTGCAGGCAGTGAAAAAGACACAATCTAATATTATTGTTAACATTTTTGCCAGAAATTAATCACGGTTTCGCAAATACATTGTTGAAACAGGCATACATTTTGTATCTCAAAACATATATTCAGGAGAGTCCACAAAACATGCCTGCCCCAAAATTGTAACATATTGGTTGAAATAATGACAATAAACATGAACAATTGTTTGCATAAGTCTCATTCAGATTATTATTCAAGTACTCATTTAGCAAAAGATAGAAAAATGTAGAGCTATAAAGAGAGCCTGTACTTAGATCAGGAGGTACTGTACCGGAGATCATTGTTTTTTTTTTTCAAGACTGGATATTCTGACCAACTGAACTCTTTACACGCTGAATTTATTCTGAGAAAATAATAAAGACAATTATTGTGTTCACAGTTTCTTTGAATTTTGCTTTCCTTATTACGGTACTGAAAATGGTCATTTTTCTAAAGATGTTACATAAGCACACTAGCTATTTTTACTGTCTCCTGTACAAAGATGAAGGAGAAAAATAATTATCTCGATTGTTCAATTTAATTGTACAATTGTGCACAAATAATAATAATAATAATAATAGTACATTGTATTTACCCAGGGTAGCCATTTCAGTCAAATAGACTGTTCTTCCAGCGGGCCCTGCATAACATAAATGTTATTATTACCCTTCTATCTATGTTCTAGAATGCCGAGCGCCTGGCTAGAAAACAGAAGGTACCATTTTTAAACAGTCTTGGTATGACCCGGCCGGGGTTCGAACCCGCGACCTTCCGCATGTGAGGCGGACGCTCTTACCACTCGGCCATCACACCGGTCAAATGCAACATTAGCGCGCAAAGGGTTAAGCTTACAGCAAAACAGGAAACAAATAACTAAGTCAGAGGTTATAGAATGATTAGAGGATGCCACAATGTCCAAACAAACATGCTAAAAAGTCAACAAATGCATGTATAGGCATATCAGTATTTTCACACAGAATCAAGATGAGCAATATAAGTCACATAAGACTATTTTCCAAAGAAAATATTTAAAATCAGTATCATACCGATATGGCACACTGTAATTTCAATACTCATAATTCAATTTATTTTTCTCGGGGGGGGGGATAAAATATATACAAGTCCCTATTTTCCAACGTTTCTACCTTTACTCACTCTTTAATCAGAATAAATATATCAATATGCAACTCAGTGCTAATTGGTGGAACACAAATTCATGGTGCACTGGAGTCACATATTGTATTAAAGTGTACCAACACCCTGGATAATTTGTTTGCTATTATGTAGAATACATTTGTGGCATGCCCTCTACAAAGTATTAGCACTTGTGATCACTCCGATTTTTGTTTATTTGGGTGTGAATGTAAATTTCAAGCAGTAAGTAAAAACTAAAACAATTCTCAATAGACTAGTCAATCAACCGATTCTATCAATCGATCGATCGCACAATCGATAATTTGTCCGCATACGTCTTGATCGTTAACACACACACCCTGTGTCAATATCGATACTGAACTTCGATAGTAAAACAAAAACGTACACATATAGCCAGAACGCGCACGCATAGAAATCGACGCTTAAGGAGCAGAACTTTAATGCACGGAGCACAAGTGCCGGAATATTATACACATAAAGATCATTGTGATCAAAATATGGATTGTTTCACGGGCTAAGACAACTGAATTGTCGCTATTTGTAGTGTATTCTAGTTGTACACAAGTTTGATTTTCAGGGTATTGGTACACTTTAAGTTGTAACAGAATACAGAGTACAGAATGATACATTGTACATGTATGTGATAGATTATATCAAAAATATATTCGCTTTACAAATAAAGTAAAACATTTGTGACCTGTCACCACGACGCCCTGATAAGGTCACCCATCTTGTGAAACATAAACATTGAAAGAAACATACTGTGGGTGAAAAATATAAATATTCAAACTTTTGCAACATGTAAAGGTCTGTACACATTTGATTTTTTAGGACACTTGACTTTCATACTTTATATCTTAATTACGATATTTGGCACTTTCCTTACCTTTTGGTTGTGCGACTTTATCAGGGTATTGTGGTGACGGGTCACATTTTATAACTTACAGAAATGTATGAATGGAAGGATTTCTATGTTTTCTACATCATACCTACTAGAATATTTGACAATATTTTGACCACGAACTATAGCCTGAACACCAACCGCACATACGTTGCAACCAAGTGGCTCTCGCTGTGAACTGCAAATGGAATACCGTACATGTATTGCAACAAGATTTAACTGCACCGGACAGACTCATCCATTTAACCTTTTGAAGGTGAACACGTACTCACAGTTTATAGGATTTAAAAAAAAATTAGTATAACTAACATCCTACATGTTATTACCTTGACTTGCAACAAATGACATGTTCTGAGTAGTATGAATTTTATAGAAATATACCAGACCATTTGACTTGGGATGTCAGTAAGCATTTGATGTGCTGTTACATAAAACAAAATATCACCCTGTCCTGGTATAACTAACATCCTACATGGCATTACTTTGACCTCCAACAAACGGTTTGTTTCGAGTAGTTATGAATTTTATAGAGATTGACTGCACCATTTGACCCGGGGTGGAAATACAAATTTGATGTGTTGTTACGTAAACAAAACATCACCCTAGAAATATCCTGATCTTGGCATAACTAACATCATACATGTTATTACGATTTAACAAATGGTTTATCTCAAGTAATTTGAATTTTGTAGAGATTGACTGGACCATTTGATTTCGGATGAAAGTACATATTTGATGTTTTGTTACGATGATATTAATACACACAATACCACCCTAGAAATACCCTGATCCTGGTGTAACTAACATCCTACATGTCATTACCATGACCTTCAACAAATGGTCTGTTCCAAGTATTTATGAATTTTATAGAGATGAACTGGACCATTTGATTTGGGGTGTAAGTACTCATTTAATGTGTTGTTACATAAACAAAATATCACCCTAGAAATACCCTGATCCTGGTATAACGAACTGCATGTTATCACAATAACCTCTATGTAAATGGTTTGTTCCAAGTCGTTTTGAATTTTATAGAGATAGACTGGACCATTTGATTTCGTGTGTGAGAACATGTTTGATGTTTTATAACAATAATATCGATACACATCACCCTAGAAATACCCTGATCCTGGTATATTTTACGCCCTACAATTATTACCATAACCTTTAATAAATGGTTTTGTTCCAAGTCATTTTGAATTTGTTTAAAGAGATAGACTGGACCATTGATCTTGGGGTGGAATTACGCATTTGATGTGCTCTTATCTAAACAAAATATCACCCTAGAAATACCCTGATCCTGGTGTAACTAACATCCTACATGCCATTACCATGACCTTCAACCAATGGTTTGTTCCAAGTAGTTTCGAATTTACAGAGACGGACTGGCCCATTTGACTTGGGGAGCAAGTACACGCTTGATGTGTTATTACATAAACAAAATACCACCTCAGAAATACACTGATCCTGGTATAACTAAAATCCTACATCATATACATGTCATTACCATAACAAATGCTTTGTCTCAAGTAATTACAGAGACCATTTGATTTGTCTCAAGTAATTACAGAGACCATTTGATTTGGGGTGTAAGTACATGTTTGATGTTTTGTTACAATAATGTTAATATACACACAATATCTCCCGAGGAATACCCTGATCCACACATCCATGGACGTCCACTAGCCCGATATCACCAACGAGGATACCAGTCTGCCGCCCTCTATCTGCGTATGCGAAGGACAACTGCCGACAGGACAAGGGGTACAACCCACCACGCGATGGTCACAATGTACCCCATCCAGACCTCGAAATGGTCTAGGCCCCAACCTGAGGATGAAGAAGAAAGTTCGATTACAGACGAGTCCATTTTTTCATAACATAATCATGGTTCCCAAGTTTGCAAGTTATTTCATTACCAGAAAATATCCTAGACAAGTAATGTAAGCATTACATGCAATAATAGCAAAATACAACACAGTATCACCATTCAAAAATATAACAACAATATAATCAGTGTACACCCTGGGGTATCCCTTACGAGGTGTATATATTTATGTAAAGCTAATCAAGCCAAAACGACTTTTTGATAATAAAACAACAAAATTTACTCAATTTGTTTAATATGCTACAGTTTTATGTTCACAAGTATGGGAACGTTCCATTGGACAAGTCAACCAGCACCACCACGCCCCACCTGACTTGTTTTTTTTTGTCAGTTTCAGTAATTTATCAAGGAAGAAAGTATTCGGGGCATTATTATACAAATAATGCACATTAGCGAGGTCGTTAGTAAAAACTATTGACCACGAGGTAACTTTTGAAAAATCTGAAACACACGAGGCCGAAGGCCGAGTGTGTTTTGGATTTTTAGAAAGTTACCGAGGGTCAATAGTTTTACTAACGACCGAACGCATAATGTGCATTATTTGTTTTATAAAATGGTTTCAGAAATCTGAGCGGGCATTAGTAAAAACTAATGCCCACTCGCATAACACACAGGATCAACATGACAATTTTATAATTTCAAATATCTATCAAGACAATAAATAATGAGAAAATACCATGTTTCATCACAACCAATACCTAATTGCACCTTCCAGTATATTACTTTAAGTAATGACTCTCGTGAAAAAGTATGTACAAAATATTTATGTCCTTCATGATAATAGTAGGTTAAAATGTGTATTTCATAGGATAGAGGTACTAGGAATTATAACTCTATTATTTAGCCCGTGCTTGACCCAGCAATTTGTCATTATTTTCTGGGCTTCTTTAGAAGCTTGTCATCTCCGAATGAGCAATGTAATGGGCTTCTGTACAAGTCTGCTGTCGCTCAAGAGGTTATTAGGACTAAGGTGTCACCAAGATGTTTCTTGTACTTATTACATCCTTGAAACTATGCGTCAAAGATAGGCCATATTAAACGGTTGGTACATGGAATGTCTGCAGGAAACCCGCAGTAAAATAATATGAAAAAGTGCTTTATTACATTACCTCGTCCCAGTATTGCCCTCATTCCTTCAGAAGCATATGTTTGTGGCAGACACAGTGACAGGTAATAGAGTGGGACTGGGATAGCTTGGATCGGCCAGATGATACCTGTAAATAATAAATAAAAAAAAAACAATTCAGAAATTACATCACAGTTTTACAACAAAAATACAACATTTTTTGGAATTCTATTTCATTTTCAAAAGCAAATCTGCAAAGCTTTCCGCGATTCTTACAAAATTTAATTCATAGCTCGTAACACATGTGTTAAGACAGAAAAGATATTTTCTTATATCCAAGACACACGGCTAGCCACACGTGTTTGTACCTGTGATGAAATGTTTTATGTGCTTATAAAGTAAGAATGCTAACTGATTTGGTTGACAATTCCTGTTATTGTTTTGAAAAGAGCCAATTATTTGCAAACCAGTACACAGGTACAAAATATCCCCTTAACATGCCCAGACCTACATTGAATACAAATATGGATACATATATCCAATAATGTAATGGGCAACCCTGGAGAATAGCAGACCGGCCCCCCAAAAAATCAGTTCTAAATAATGTTCACACATGGTCAAATGCTCACGTTTTCACATACCACGTCCTGATGATCCTCGTTCACATGGAACAAACAGTTTTGGACAAATATTTGAAAAAAAATATTCAGGCGGTTCATGACTGATTGCATTACATGATATACATGCCAGTTGTGAAACTCCTGTGCTTTGCTAATATTTTGTCCGAAATTTACATTATTTCCACCAAACAAACAAAAATCGGAGAGAATTGGTGTCTGAAAATGTGACAGCAATGATTTTGAACATTATTATTTAGATCTGATATTTTCCTGATATTGGCCGGTCCCCTTTTCTCCGGATTTAAGATTTATTGAGATAAGATTTATTGCATACAACCTTAACCAGATATTTTTTTCCTAGGGGAAAAATGAATAGTACAATCGTGGTAACTAGAGTTTCCCCACTCTAAAATTACTGATAATGGTTGAACGTCAGAGATGGCAATAATTTCAGAATTTCACTTCTTGTCTTCTATAGCGTCATTGGTTCTGCTCCTCATTATAATGTCAGTTTAGTCCGTAAATACACTTCTGTCAGACCTTTACGTTCCTCCAACTCTGGTTCCCCTGTTGTTCCGAAAACTCCAAAAAGCTTAGGGAAACGAGCTTTTGTTCATGTTGCTCCTACTCTATGGAATAATCTATCTATGGTTATCAGAACTGAGTTGCAAGTCTCCGGATTCATTTAAAACCACAGGCTCACAATGACCACAGTTTAAAAAAAACTGTAAGCTACGTAATCCTCTGTGCTCTAAGTGTCTTTGATAAGGTCTAAAAATGAAGCCCTGAAAAAAATTGTATTCTAAAATGATGATTTAATGCTTTAAAAAAGTGAAAATCTCCAAGCACTCAAATTGACCGGATTCACCTGCCAATTGCTCCCATAGACTTACTGTGTGCAGATCTAGGCTATTTTATCATCCACCGGAGTGCAAATTGTGTATTCATACATATCTTGCGAGTAGCAGCATAACTTCCTAAACTTTTGTATTCTAGGATGTTTATTTGTACATTTGAACCCTACTATGGAACTCACATATCACAGTTTGACATTTTTTTTAATTGAAGCTCCACAATCTTAGGATGTGGCTTTAACAGCAGTCTTAAAGCTCATTTATTCAATGCTCTCTATCAATTCTATACTTGTTCATATTTCTTCTCCCTTACTGTCTGTTACTTTTTCAAAACACATACGCCCTGAGCACTCTACAGAGTGGATTTGGCGCAATATAAGTCACATGAATTTGTTGTCAATATTATTATCATTTGTAGTAGTAGTAGTAGTAGTAGTAGTAGTAGTAGTAGTAGTAGTAGTAGTAGTAGTAGTACCCTCCCTACTACAAAAGTATTGCAACATACACTATAACGCATGCATTTTACGTTGAAGGGGTCTTTCAATAATGGTGTCCTAATTACGTTTATTATTGGAAAATAACAAATTATTTGAAAAGACATCAATGAATATATTTTTCTCGTTTCTTCTCCAAGGCGGAGAGATTATCAAATGCAGGCGCGCCCACTACAGAGGGGCTGGAACATAAAATTTAACATTTTTTCGCCTCTCTATAAGGGTTGGGGTGTTAATTCACACTAGCATAGTAATTCGGTTTCATATTACTAATGAAACGGTTTTGATCGTTTGGAAAGACTTCCAGCAAACAAAAAATATCAATATGTTCCTCTGAAGGGGTCTCAGAAAGAAGACCCACACCCCTCGTAGACGAAAGTGACCTCCTATCTTCATAAGACAGTGACAAGGAGGATAAGGCTACAAATTAAAGATGATGGCGTTCTTTTCGCATCATTATATCCAATGTACTGAGAAGTCTCATGACAGTAAATTTTAAGATGTTTACAATAATAAACTGCCTTTAGAATTGAGAAACAATAAGAAATCATAACTTGAAAGGGCCTTATTTAAAATATGGGGCGTTTCCTCCTTGCCACTGTCTCATGAAGATAGGACGTCACTTCCGTCTTTGAGGGGTGTGGTCTTCTTTCTGAGACCCCTTCAGAGGAACATATTGACATTTTTTGTTTGCTGGAAGTCTTTCCAAACCATCAAAACCGTTTTATTGGTAATATGATACTGAATTACGATGTTAGTATGAATTAACACCCCACCCCTACTGGAGGCGAAAAAAAAAAAAATTATGTTCCAGCCCCTCTGTAGTGGGCGCGCCTGCATTTGATAATCTCTCCGCCTTGGAGAAGAAACGAGAAACAATATTCATTGATGTCTTTTCAAATAATTTGCTATTTTTCAATAATAAACATATTAGGACATCATTACAGAAAGACCCCTTCAACGTAAAATGCATGTGTTATGCTGTATGTTGCAATACTTTTGAGTAGGGAGGGTAGTAGTAGTAGTAGTAGTAGTAGTAGTAGTAGTAGTAGTAGTAACTATAGCAATTTAGGCTCCAAGTTTGCCATTTAGTGAAGAAAGCTTACCGCTGAGAAGCAGGATTGGATAGAATAATCCGAGTGATAATTGGATGGCCCCCGACTCCGTGTCGCACAGGGCAGATATCAACAAGCCAAAGGCCATACCACACAGTCCTTGAAGGAGACACATCAAGATAATGAGGAAAAGGCTGCCCTCATTGTTAATCTGTGGGAGAGGGAAACGACACCGAGTGATTTCAAACCTCAGGATCCTTGGGGTTATAACTTATATCAAAGTTATCCTCCCCATAATCAGTAACCATATTTGAAGACACTGTAGATTGATAGGTTCATTTGATCTGGGAGGGGGACGGGGACAAGATATCACAGTATATTGTTTCTTCATCGTTCCAAACAGATTTTACTGTAACTATGATAAACTGATCCACAGAATAGAATACAAAAAATCCTAAAAATTTCAATTTCTTACCATTTATCAAAAATATACTTGAGATTTAATTTCACTATATTTACCAAAAAAATAAATCAAAAGTTCAAAAGTCGTTCGGTATAAGTGCCCTATTATGTTCCCGGCAGAAGGGCTTTGATACTAACTTATCTCAAACTTGAAAACCATTGGCTCTTTTCGCATGAAATTCAGGTAGTGTGATATGTTTAAATCATTATATCAGTCTGTTATGTGCAAATATCAAATAAGGCATTATTCTTCAAATCAGGCACCATTTAACGTTAAGGGCCTTCTGCCGGAAACATGTGCTACGGCCCTTCTGCTGGACAAACGACGAATTTATAAATTATTCTTCAGAGTGATTATGCCGAGGAGGACATACCTTGAATACTTCAAACGTGAAGATCAGTACTATAGCAATTTGCACCATGATGACCAGGAACTGCGTTAAAACGTGGGCAAGGGTTATTTCACCAGTACCAACACCTAGGGTTAAACAAGAGAATTACATTATTACAGACATGGCAATAGCCAATCGTGTCTTGACCACTTGCGACAATTCGGATTGAACCTCTACTGAATAATACCAAACTACTGTACGCAGCATAATGTCAAAGTGTGAAATATATCATTTAAAGGTGTCAATAAAAGCAGAAAAATGATAGAAACATATTAATGAAGGTTTGGCGAAAATCCATTCGATATATTATCAGAAACATACTTCATACAGGCTTCTATGAAAAAAAAACCCATTCAATTATCATGAACAATTAAAAAAATTGCAGTTTATGGAATTTATATCACATGACATATGGGGAGCTACTCGCGTGTGACGTCACAAAATTAAAACTTCGAAACTTCATAACTCTGTTATTCTTTGGTGGATTTTCGCCAAAATTTCATTAATATGTCTCTCTCATTTTTCTGCTTTCATTAAAACCAACTTGACATCAGGGTGAACTATGCCTTTAAGTTGAAGACCAGAAGCATAATTCGTGGGCGGCACCAGGGTAAAATATGAGGGTGGGTGAAAACTAATTAGGGGGCTAAAATGTCCAAAAGACCTAAATTACATGAACTACACTGTGAAAAACTCATGTTTCCACCGATAGACAGTTGGGTAATAGTCTTATATTTTACTAGAGAGAGCACAACTCTCTGAAATTTTATATTCTAGGGTATTTATTTGTCCATTCTTCAATACTATCATTTAGGTCAGATATCAAAGTTTGACTTTTTCAAAAACAAAAAATCTTTCACAATGTTAAACAGTGTCTTTAATCGTATGATTATTTTCCACGTAAGTTCAGGTTTAATTGCAATTTGTTGACAAATTTGTGCAGTCAATCCACTACTTTGGACATGCTGAGATGGCAGAATTACTGTATATTTACATTGAATGCATAATAGGAAAACAAATTGACAAATTATTTTAGTGCAGGACACATTTAACCTTTACAATCATCTACCAATTCAGAACTAGTCGCCAACTTACGAGCTGCAAATCAATTTATAATCATAATGCTTTTGCATTAATGGTGTGAATGCAACATGTTTTTGTTTTCGTCTAATCTGATTAAGACCTTTTCACAAACTAATCCTAACCATGTTTTCAGAGACCCAAGCTTAGAACCCTTCTCAGTGTGACAGGCTGAGATGCCAAAGGAACATTCCAAATTTCCGAATTCACCGCGAGAGAGCGGAGCGAACGAGCCGGAGGAATAGACAAAGTATATTTAAGCTTAATGATTCCTGGACAAGCCCCCAAATTTTGTTACAATACCTTCACAACCAAAAGGAATTGCAAAAAATAACAAACTACTAAAGTTTCTTATAAAAATTGTTACTCTTCATAAAGATTCAGTAAGTCGGCAAATTTCTGGAAATACCACAAATTCCGGAAAACATTAATATGTCCGTTAGAAATCCGGAAATATCAGGAAATGTGGTATCTCTGGACAGGGGTCCAACACACCTGCCACCCAGGTCCGGTCCAGAAGACCCTCTTTCCTCTCTACGACAAACGTCACGGAGGTCAAACCGATGGCCAGGAAAAAGATGATACTGTGAGACAGAGACGTGAATAAAATCACATTGAATTTTTAAGATATCGTCTGGCAATTTTTCTAGTATAAACAATATTAAGCTACATGATCCTTCATCATGGCAAAAGCGTCTCTGATATGGTCTAAGATCATTTAAGTACTTTTAAAAGGTTGAAATCTATAAGCATGTGGTTTAACCATACCCATTTTCTCCCACAGACTGCTGTATTGCAATAAATGTTTGATCTGATGATTCATTCAAGCATGATATTTATCTGTAAATAATACTAATGGTAGCATAACTTTCCAAACTTTCAAAATTTAGAATGTTTATTTGTCCATTCAAGATTTATCATGTAGATCAAATGTCACAGTTTTGTTTAAACTGGAACTTCGTTTAAAAGTGTGTTTAAACTGAAAGTCAGAGGTAGCCAATAACACCTTCTTTGCTTCTTTTTTTATTTGCGTGCCTGCATGGAGTTGTGAATAATTTACAGATTTACACAATCTATTGATTTGTTTAGATGTTACCGTGATACTCACTATATTGCTTCTTGACTTATTTTGTATTATGGCCCTATTTGAACAATGGACCACAGCAGAATACTACTCATACTGAGTGTTTATCAACAGATAAAATAAAAAGAAGGAAACAAAACATATAAAATACCTGATAATGATACCAGGAGCCATAAAATTCGTAAATGTCGTATCCAGGGATCCATAGACAGGTTCAACAAACTGCACACAGAAATAATTGGGTTAAAATGAAATTTAGAAATTAAATATAAAATTATATGAGAGCATACAATCAAAATAAATCAACTACAATACAAAATACAGGATCACTCGATTCCACATTACACAATACTATGAGGTGAAAAAGTTGGAAGAGGGTCTGCAATTGCAGAGACCGCAGTGGTAAAAAGAACGGGAGCCAGTATGACAACACACAGTATTAGCAGAAATTTTGTTTTTGTTTTTGTTTTTCTGCAAATTCTGCTTTCATTTATATTTCGCAGCTCTTGCAGCTAAGATATCAAAATCTGGACCTTTTTTTCTTGTAACCACATGAAATTGTCTTTTGCACAACTAGACCTAATGCACTAGGTATAGAGGCACTATGCTGGACGCAAGAGAAAAGTCACTCGAATTTCAGTTATTGCAGTCTTTGAAACATCCTATAGAAGAATGCTGCACTTCAGGCAAAATTTGGAAAATAATCATTCTATTGAAGGATTTAAGGACACAGGGGGCAGATTCACGAAACCGACCTAGGACCATCCTAACAGGTTAGAATTGTGATTGAACTTAGGCCGGACCTTCCTCGAAACCGACTCTAAATCCAACTCCAGCTCTAAGTTGTAATCGATCTTAATCGATTATAATCTAGACTTGACCAAGCACGGTCGTCGATAATGTAATGCCTTAATCTCTTTTAGAGCAGTAGATAATATAACATGCCATATGTAAGGTTTCTCCAAAGTACTATCATTGACCCTATTCTATTTTAGTGATCAAAATTCAGAAAAGTACTGATATTTGAAATTATATATAATGCCGTTTCCCCCGCTTGAGTAATAGCAGTGGAACCCCGATTTTGTTAGTCTTTGCTTCATACATCATTGACTTTGATTTCATTTTTAAATGTGTTTTATGCACTGATCCATAAAAAATAATAACACGTAATTAACCTATAAACAGTACTTTACAAATGAAATCATTGATTTATACTGGGAGAAATGTATCATTCATGGATTTATGTGAATATTAGTACATAATGTCTGAAACGGTGATTTGTGAATATATTAAAATTGTAAAGTATGGGACACGGCGTGTGCTGATATTGTGTTCATGACTGCCTATTGTTCTATTGTGGTGATTCGACATTGCTCCGGCGATAGATGCATATTAAAGACAGCTTTCCATAAAAGCCTGCTATGCCCATGCGCATTCTGAGTTATTGTCAGTCAACCGTGGCAGAGAACAATAGTTAGAGACGCTTCACGGACGACCTAACATTTAGAGCTCGACTTAGAGCTAATGATCCTAACTTGAGTTTCGAGATTCACACCCAAACCTAAATATGGCCGCTACAGCTAATGATCCCTGTTGCCATAGTAATTGTAGTTGGTCCAGTGTCGTGAATCGGGCCCCTGGCTAACATTGTGGAGCAGCAAATTAAAAAAATTGTCAAACTTTGATATCTGAGCTACAAAGTGGTGTTTAAACGGTTAAAAACATCCAGGAATACAAAAGTTTGGAAAATTATGCTTCCACTGGCAAGATTTGCATGAATAAGCAATTTGTACGTGGGTGAATTGCAAAATACGCTAAATCTACACACAGTAAGTCTATGGGAGGAAATGGGCAAGTGAAATCGGTCAATCTGAGTCCTTTTGGACTTTTACTTTTGTAAAGCACTAAATATTCATTTTGAAATACAATTTTTTTCAGGGCTTTATTTTTAGACCTTATCAAAGACACTTGGAGCATGGAGGATTATGTAGCTCACAACTGCGGTTAATGTTAGCCTGTGGCTTTAAAATGCATCCAAAAGGTTTATATGTTTACGTGACTAGATTGGTGTGGTTTGTTTCCGGGGGTGGGGATGGAAAAAAAATGTCTATCATTTAATGGCCATTGGGATATGCAACTTACCAGAACAGGAATTTGGGCCACTGCCGGATCAATACCCAGAAATTCTAGAATCTCTGTGACAAATGCCTATAAAAATAGACAAAAGAGAGAAAAAACAACACCAATTATATACAGTACAAACTGGAGAGTTTGACTTCTAGGCACTTGCAAGTACATTGTAACTACTGGTTAATAATATTCTTTGATAAGGAACAAATTCTCCTGACCTTCATTTTTTTTGTAAATGATAGCCTAAAAATTCAAGTTGTTGTTTCTGGATCTTCTTTACAAGCATCTGCTGACTTAGTCTGGCTTCCAGACGCAAGAATTTATCCTATATTTCCTAGAGAAATTAGGCCTACTATCATTAGTTAATTGTCTTGAACTAAGACTAGTTTACTGAGTCATCGACTAGGCAGAGTGAAGGTAGAAAAAGTTGGAGAGGAAAAGTACTCGTACTCTGGGGATGGAAAAAGTCGCATGGTCTGGAACCGAGACTACTGTTGACTATACCTGTACATGTAGACATGTAGTAACCGTACCTAAAATTCTGGACCCGTTCCTGTACCCGTACCCATGCTTCAATCTGGCTCCATACCCGTACCCGTACCCGTACTCACAGGTTCGTACCCATACCCGTACTCACAGGTTCGTACCCATACCCGTACTCACAGGTTCGTACCCGTACTTGTACTCACAGGTTCGTACCCGTACTCACAGGTCCGTACCCATACCCATGACTCTGTACCCGTACCCGTACCCATGAGTGCAACCCACACTACAGGTCTGCTGTTTTCTTGGATACCATCTCATATGTGGTATGGCTAGTCCAAGGAATCAACGTTTGCCAGAGGAAACACACTTCAGTTGCTTGCAAACAGTCTTCACTTGCTATGGAAATCAACCAACTCACGCAACCATATTTCAATATTTGGCAGTACATAACTGTCCACAACATAAGTCTTATATACATTTTGATTTTCATACGACGAAGGAGGTTGCTCATTTCTTTGAAAGTATCTTTAGGCACAGATTGAAATTCTCCGTTTGGTGCACTAGTCGTTTATGTGACCCGTCACCACGATACCCTGATAAATTAGTTGTGCAACCCAAAGGTAAGGAAAGTGCCAAATATCGTAATTAAGATGTTAAGTATGAACGTGTAGTGTCCTCAAATATGAAAAGTTTTACGACCTTCACAAGTTGCAAAAGTTTGAATATCTATGTTTTTCACCCAAAAATATTGTTCATTCTATGTTTATGTTTCGTAAGATGTGCGACTCTATCAGGGTATCGTGGTGACAGGTCACATTATAAGTTTGCTAACCAAAAAAAAACACACAAAAAAAACGGGAGGATACGAAATAGTTTACACTTACTTCGTATGCTGCCAGAATGCTGGACTGTAATGAAACAGCAATTTGCTGATCTACGAGAAAAAAATACACAGAAAAATTATGTCAAACACTTACTAAAAAGTAACAGAATGCAGAAAATTGCATGAAACGTTTTAATACAATGGTGATATAACATGCAAATTGAAACATTGCTGAATATACCAATTATTAAATCACAAACTATTTCGAGTAAAATTCTTCAATATAAGATTTCCATCATTTGACTAGACATTATATTCAACAATATTGGAAAATAGATATGAACATCCTGGACTTTTTGCAGATTTGCTAACTTCCGGGCTGACTCAGAATTAAAGCGGCGCCACAAATTTAATATTGCCATTCCTTTTCCACTTGGATTACCCCTTTTTTCTTTCCTTTTGCGTGGTTGAACTACATCTGTCCGGTCATGAGAAAAGATCCATTTCAACTAACATGAATGAGATTTTGACTTCATTTCAAGTTTTACAAATAAGGTAAAATAAGGTATTTACACAATCATGAATTAGGCTTGATTTTTGAATAGTGGTCTGGCATTCAGACTAACTTACTTGTAGCATCAAGTGTCACTCGGATGGTACTCCCAGCTATCGTCTCATTATCCAACGGGGTACCAGGAACCACTCTGAGAGACAACAAAGAGAGAGAAAGGGATGAAGGGTATAAGAGCATGGATTCTGTTTAAGCCACAGGCTAACATTGGCCACAGTTAACAAATGTGAGCTACATAATCCTCTATGCTCTAAGTGTCTCTGATAAGGTCTAAAAATAAAGCCCTGAATTGTATTTCAAAGTGATTATTTAGTGCTTTAAAAATGTGAAAAACGTAAGTTGACCGGATTCACCTGCCCATTTTCTCCAATTGACTTACTGTATGTAGATCTAGGCTATTTTGTATTCCACCCAAGTACTTATTGTTTATTCAGTAATATCTTGCCAGTGGCAGCATAAATTTGCAAACTTTTGTATTCTAGAGTGCTAATTTGTCTATTCAAACACTACTGTGTCGCTCATATAGCATTTTTTTTATTTGAATCTCCACAATGTTAGTCTGTGTCTTTAGGCAAGTCTGAGTAACTTTTAGCATGCCAGAGGATCTAAACATCTATGGACTTTATGTGTATTATTTGAGCCAAAGTTGACCCCTTTGAGATACTGATTTCATACATGAAAAAATTATTAAATTCATCTTAAAGGCAAGCTTCACCCTGACATCAAGTTGATTTCAATCAAAACAGAACAATGAGAGAAACATATCAATGAAAGTTTGGCGAAAATCCACCAACGAATAACAGAGTTATGAAGTTTCAAAGTTTTAAATTTGTGACGTCACATGCGAGCAGCTCCCCATATGTCATATAATATAAATTCCATAAATTGCAATTTTTTAATAGTTCATGATAATTGAATAGAGTTTTTTCATAGTTGCATGTGTGGAATAATGTTTCTGATAATATATTAAATGCACAGGTAAAATCATTTTCAAATTTCTGAGAAAACGGCACTTTTATGGATTTTATATCACATGACATATGGGGAGCTGCTCGCATGTGACGTCACAAATTTAAAACTTTGAAACTTCATAACTCTGTTATTCTTTGGTGGATTTTCGCCAAACTTTCATTAATATGTTTCTCTCACTGTTCTGCTTTTATTAAAACCAACTTGCTGTCAGGGTGAACCTTGCCTTTAAGTATTTTCCCTCTTAGGTTGCTTTTCATTAATTACTCTAGATGTCAAATTAAAAATATTACTTTCTGCTTGTACAAGAGTGCGAACATAGATCAATTATTCATTTAAACTCACTTAAACTCAAATGATTTATTATAATTTTTCAGTGTGCATGCAAATAATGTTTAATAAAAAATTGCACAATATTTGAAGAGTTTATATTCCAAAAGGGGCTAGATCCACTTTTTACACATTCTGAGAAAAATAAGTTTTCTAATTTACCACATATTCAAATGTTTCTGCGTAAACGCAACTTGACACCAAAATGTACCCCACAATTCTAATGTAAAAAACACTTAGAAAAAATCTGTGAGTTTTAAAATTTTTATAAATGTTTGATTTTATTTTCATTTTTTGGGATCTACCCCTTTTGGAAATAAAATAAATGGATGTACGCCATTTTGAAAGTAAAAGTCATTTTAGTTTGTCCATTTTTAGAACTTTTAGCTTGGAATTTCACCCTTCTCATTTGTGTTATATATATACAGCTGCTAAAATATATGGATTTGGACAAGAAAAATGAAATTTGATAAAAACTGATGTACCCCCTTTTGGAAACAAACTCTAGTTTATTTCAAAGGGGGTAGATCCAAATACCATTATCTTAGAAAATGAATTTATCAAATTAATCCCCATTGCAAGGTTTTCGAGTAAAACCAACTTAGCCAAACAAAGAACCCGACAATGCAAATGTAAAACCACACTTACAAAAAATATCTGACTGTTATTTATTTATTTGAATTTCTTTATTTTTATGTGTTGGATCTAGCCCCTTGGACAATAAACTGAAATGGATCTACCCCTTTTGAAATAAAGTCATTTTTATTGCCCATTTTTTACACTTTTGAGGGGGAATTTCAACTTTTCGTTTTTGTTATCTGATAGTGCTACTAAAATTGTA